>CAUYPK010060705.1:0-24403 GCA_963574355.1 Loris lydekkerianus | reverse complement strand
CTAAAAATAGACCTGCCATTCAATTCTATAATTCCTCTACTAGGTTTATACCCAGAAGACCAAAAGTCACAATATAACAAAGACATCTGTACCAGAATGTTTATTGCAGGCCAATTCATAATTGCTAAGTCATGGAAGACGCCCAAGTGCCCATCGACACACGAATGGAGTAGCAAATTGTGGTACATGTATACCATGGAATACTATGCAGCCTTAAAGAAAGATGGAGACTTTGCCTCTTTCATGTTTACATGGATGGAGCTGGAACATATTCTCCTTAGCAAGTTATCCCAGGAATGGAAGAAAAAGTATCCAATGTACTCAGCCCTACTATGAAGCTAAACTATAGTTTTCACATGAAGGCTATGACCCAACTGTACCACAAGACTATGGGGAAAGGACCAAGGAAGGGGAAGGGAGGGGGGAGGTTTTGGTGGACGGAGGGTAATTGGTCGGGCCACATCTATGGTGCATAATTTTATCTATACTAAAAAAAAAAAAAAGAATATGTTGAAAACCAAACCCAACCTGTATCAGAAGAGGACGTTTTGCACAATGAATTCCCTCATACAAAATAATATATACAAAAGAGAGCTTACATAAATCATACGGGAAAATAAGCTATCAGGGAGAAAGGATTAGAAAGGAGGGGAAAAGAAAATCACTTTACAGAGATAATTAGGAAATGGGTTAAATGATTATTATCAAAAGGAAGCATTAGAAACAAAATCCTATTTAGAACACACTGATTTTGCATTTCATCTTATTTAATACTATTTATAGAGTTACTGAAATGAAATGACTTCCTATTGCAAACACCAATCAATATTGGAGTTAAGTTGCACAAATTGTGTACTATATTTTTGAAGCACTCAGTCTATTTGCACTCTTTTTTAAGTACTCCTGCAGCACAGACTGTAGTTACCAAGTCCCATTTTCTTTTCTTTTACACACAGAAATAGACTACATTTCCCAGCTTCCCTTTGTGTTAGATTTTGGATTCTGAGTTATGTAAACTGTTTCCAGAACTGGCTTAAGAAAATCTTTCTTGCATGATCGCCTCTGTTTTTTCCTAACTAGCAGCTGAAAAGAGAATCAAATCGAGCCTTTTTTAGCCGTAGAGAATAGATGCATGGAGTTTAGATCCCTGAAAAACCAGGGCCACCTCTCCCATCATCTAGAAACATCTACATTAGTGCTGGCATAACAGACTGTGGCTTCTTTACCTTGATCTCCAGCAGGTAAAGGAAGATTTATGAGAATAAATCAACATCTTGGGCTTTTATTTTATAAGATAGTGTACTTAAATTATTAAAAAATTCAATGTCCCCACATGAATACTGAGATATTTCTTTGATAACAATAATCAATAGTTCAAATTATGTATATCAAATATTCCTTGTTGTGAACCAAATTACCACAAGTTTAGCAGCTATTGTGTTCAACAATAAGACTTTGGTATTTGTCTGCTATAGTAGATGTTGTTATTTTCCCTAACAAAAGTAATACTCTAGGGGAAATTTCCTAGTCTAATAAGCAAGTTCTTCCATTGTGTTCCAATATTAACTTTAATTAGATATAATATCCAAATTCAGCAGAGAGGGGAAGAAAAAAATCCTACCGGTGAGACACAGGTGCAGTCAGGCTGATTCTGTACAGTGAATTTAATGTGTATCAAGTTTGGCCCATTATAGGGAAATTCTGAACACAGATCAATAATACTTCACATTCAGTTATTTCAGAAAGTTCCCTCCCTCAGTGTGGAAGCTGCGTGAAGAGTTAATGCCTTTATATGCTCTTCCCTTTAAGCTGTGCTCTAAACTGCACAAGAACCACCTGCTTCACAAGCATCTGAGGCGAAAACAACTTCCAAAATGCTTGTGGGCTAAATCAATACTACAAATGGCCTTTGAAAGAAACAGAAAATAACCAAAACCTCTATTTGTCAGCTAGTTAACCATTTAAACCACAAGCATTTACAACATGTACAGGCAATAGCCTGCCTAAAGGAAAGGGAGTGACTTTTTTCTTTCTTTCTTTCTTTCTTTTTTTTTTTGAGACAGAGTCTTACTACGTCACCCTCGGTAGAGTGCTATGGCGTCACAGCTCACAGCAAACTCAAACTCTTGAGCTTCAGCGATTCTCTTGCCTCAGCCTCCTGAGTAGCTGGGACTACAAGCAGAGAGTGACTTTTTTATTACAGTAGGTCTCATTGTGGCTTCTTTAACTTGATCTCCAGCAGGTGAAGGAAAATCTATGAAAATACATCAATTTCTTGGACTTTTATTTTCTAAAATAGTTTACTTCAATTTTTAAAGAATTCAATGTCCCCACATGAATACAGAGATATTTATTTGATAATGATAATCAGTAGTTCAAAATATGTGTATCAAATATCTATTGTTGTGAACCACATGACCACAGGTTTAGCAGCTTAACGAGGATATACTTACTATCTCACAGTTCCAGTGTGCCAAGACTCTGGTCACAGTTCATCTGGGTCCTCTGCTTCATGATCTCTCTCAAGACTGCAATCAATGTGTCAAACAGGGCTAAGGTCTCCGAAAGCTCAACAGGGGAGTGGGGCAAATTTATTGTAGCTTGCCTGGATGTTGGCAGGATTTGGTTCATTGAATACTGTTGGACTGAGGGCCTTGTTGGCTGTTGACCAGAGAGCCTGATGAATTCCTCAGGATGTTGGCTTCTCCAACACGGCAAATTGATTCATCAAAGGCAGCAAGAAAGAGAGAGTCTACCGTCATGAGAGAAGTCATATTCTTATGGAGCCTAATCGTAGAAGGGTTGCCTTAACACCACTGCTCCCTTCTCTCTGCAAACAAAAAACTAAACCCAGCCCATATTCAAGGGGAGAGGAATCCACAGGGATCTTCTACTTTTGCTTTCAAGTCATCCATTTAAGTTTGATGCATTATTATGGACATTAGTTTCAGTGAGAGTTTATTTACCTGAGTTTTTACAACGTCATTCTGACTTGCTTTATTTTACTTGTATTGATGGGATCCCTGCTCCATTTCTTCTGGTGCTGAAGAAGGCATTTTTTTCTGAGTTGTCTGTTATTGTTGAGCGATCTGTCAGTGGGGAGGAAAGCAGGCATCGCCAACCTTGGCTCTTCCTATGCCACTTGGAGGATGGAGAGATGTAGGGTTTTGCTATTGCAGTTGCTGATGTAGACCAAATTTATTGCTGTTTGAGTTGTGGAATAGGGACTGGTCAGCCTCAAACATGGCCACTGCAAGGGGATCTGCTATTTGATAGAATACAATGAATGATTTTATAGGAGGAAAAGAATGTCAGGTAGGTACAGTATAATAAAAAATAGATATCTTGTGTTTGATGATTAGAAATTTTTCTAGGAAGTGGAACCTAATCTGGGTAAACATATAGTCTAGTTTTCCCAGAAAACTTTCTGTTTATGCCTGTTCTCTTGGTGCAGTTGCTACTAATACCTCCTTCTACTCTCAAAAAAATCTAGTTTGTACAACACATTATAAAGTCATCCTTTGTCTCAGTAAAAATAAGGATGAGTTGCAGATATCCAGATAAATGGCCTGGGGTTAAGAATGTTTTAACTGCAGTAAATGGCATGCACGTATACCTGTAGGCAGAAGAAAATATAGCATGTTTAAAAATAAACACCGTTGTTTGAAAGGATGGTGTGATTTAAAACAAGAGATGAATTAGGTACTTAGCTGAGCTTCGGTTCTGTAAACTACCTGAGCTTTCTTAAAGACTCTACCTTGGTCAGCAAAACTGAGAGTCTGAAGAGCAATGAAGATAGGTTTGAGTTTTAAAATATCATTTTGTTTGGTCTGTGAATATAGATTTTTAGGATTTGAGTGGGATGGGGTAATGGGTAAGGTAGAAGGGTCAACTAAAACCTTTAAAAGTGATACAGACAGCAGGTGATGGGAGGCTTATCCAAAATACCAGCAGTGTGGATGCAAGGACTAAAGAAGAAATCGAGTACTATTGCATGATTAGCAGTTGTAAAATTTTGCAAGTTGTTGAATTTGGGGGATGAGGGATTGGAAATGATTAAATTGGGCCACTGCTTTCTGGCTTTAGCAGGTGAGTGGTTGTTGGCACCATTCATTGAGGCAGGAGTCTGGAAATGAAAAGAGGAATTCGAAGTATTTTGTAGAGGAAATTATTCAACTAATTGAATGTGATAAATGGGAAAGAATGGTAGATAACTGATGTTATTTTGTTAAATCTATTCTACAGCCCTGGGAAATAGGTGTCATTGTCTTCCAAGTTTTTATTTCCAAACGTGGATGATGTGAAACTGTTATATTCTTCTTTGTATAAGATTTTTCTATTGTCAACAAATTATTTAACCAAAAATGGATTAAAACCAACTGTATATCTGTGACTTCCACTTCCATTTCAAGTTCTTAGGGAGTGAGAATTGATTTATATATGTTTGAATCCCTTGAACTTTTCTTAGAGCGTGGTATAGGGTAAGCACTTAATAAATTTGTTTTAAATAACAAATGTGTGTATGCATGATTAAGGAAGAAGGGGTCCAGCTAGAAATAAAGAGTTGGGTTTTACACATGTCCTGAAGGACAAGAAGACACCAAGGACAAGTCTAATGGGCACAGAGAACAGCAAGGTCCTTAGGTGGCCTGTTATTTTAGGAGCAGACAACTTGCTGCTATGGCTAAAATGTGCTGAGTAAGGAGGGTGGGCTGGGAAGTGTGGGGCATTCACACCAAGTTGTCACAGATTGTTGACTTTCAATTTTATCCAGGAGCATGTTGTATTTAAAAGAAGAGTATGTTGATTCAGTAGTGATAAATGCATCAATTATTTATTTATTTATTTTTTGCTTGAAGGAAATAAAAATCCCTCTTGTCTTTTGGCTACTCTACCAAGTCGGTTTCTACTAGAATTTATCCTTAGAGCAGCCCACATGGGCAGTTTCCAATAGCTGACATTAGCCTTACAGGTGCTATGTATTTTTGCCAGCTTTTCTGGATGACAGCTTTCTTGTCTCAGAGGTAACTAACACATCTGGAGTAGCTCCTCAGAGTAAGTAACTCAATCTGGGATGAGTGCTGACTGAGCCTCTTCCTACCCAGGTGGCCTTGGGGAAATGACTTATTTAGTCTCTCTAATCTCAGCAGACTCATCTTCAAAGGAAGACAATGACACCTATTTCCCAGGGCTGCAGAATAGATTTAACAAAATAACATATGTTAAGCACTCAGTGTATTTCCCCAAACACAGAACTCAATGAATAGCAGCATTGAAAACAGAGTGAAACACCCCCAGGATCAGGTGCTCAAGAGGAAAGTCAGAAGTGCCCACTTTAGACCTCAAAGTAGTTTAAAGCAGTTAAGCCAGACTTCTGTCACCAACAGGTGATTCTTGGAATGTAATTAGATAAGATAATAGAAGTTCATATGTTTGTCTGCTTTTCTCTGATCATGCTTCAGTTCAATGGGTTCATCTAATAGGTACTGTGGGGATGATTTCTTTTTCTTTTTTAAAAAATTATTTCAATAGATTTAAGGGACACAAATGTTGTTTTTTGTTACATGAACGAATTGTATAGTAATGGGAATGTTTGAAGAAAGTATTGGTAAAATATTTGATTAAAAAAACTTAAGATTGGCATTAATACATTTCATAAAGGATTTGAAGTAACTGAAACATTAAATTAATAGAAAATGCAACTTAAAAGGAAGAGATAAGAAATACTTAACTAGATAAGACATTACATTAGATTTAATCATCATTTACTTCTTCCGTTTATACCTCAATTATATTAGGATTGAAACACACTAAAATACAGACAAATATTATAAATTAGATAAAGGTAAAAAGGAAAATGGAAAACAAGCAAGAATAATAATATCTGAAATGAAGCCATAACTGCAGAACATATATTCCCAAAAGGAAAGTGTATAAAACCAAAAAATTCATGGGAAGTAGGAAATGTTGTGGATTGGTGACACAGGCCAGTATGAGATCATGTGGGTAGTTGAGTTTTTGGTCATTGCATTTTATACAATGTCCCATATTGTTGTCAGAATTGTGTATGTGTTTGTTTCTCTTTCTAAATGTGTGTGTGTAAAATTTCTTATTTTTCAGAGTTTACCAAAACAAGTAAAATAAAACTCATTTATGAAAGAAATTAAATCCCCCAGGCAACCACTTAATGCACCCTGCCTCCATTATCTCCTAGGATGCCTTAAAATTATATTGCTTTCTTGCAGTTAGTACGGAAAGGGGATCCTAGTCAGTTATAAAATATCTATTCAATAAAAGCAAACCAATTGTTAAGAAGAAGAATGATTTGAAATTCCTCTGAAGGGGCACGTATTTTGTGTGCTGTAATGGGCAATGCCACTCAGATATCCCTTCTGTAAACAAAACAATTACTCCCTTGGTTCAACTTCAGCTGTAGTTATGAAGTAGATAGCAATCACTATGGATGTTGGAAGAGAAAAAAATCCCATTCAAACTCCTGAGTTCAAGTGGTTCTCCTGCCTTGGCCTCCCAGAGTGCTGGGATTATAGGTGTGAGTCACCATGGAGGGGAATTGGTGGGATTACACCTGTGGTGCATTTTGCAAGGGTATATGTGAAACTTAGTAAATATGGAATGTAAATGTCTTAGCACAATAACGGAGAGGGTGCCTGGAAGGCTATGTTAACCAGTGTGATGAAAATGTGTCGAATGGTCTATGTAACCAGTGTATGGTGCCCCATGATCACATTAATGTACACAGCTATGATTTAATAAAAAAAGAACAAACAGACAAACAAAAAAAGCATTCATTCCCTGACACAAGATAGCAGACTCTTCATCTTCACAAACTTAAAAAACAATGACAATTTCTTAATTCCTTGCTTAGATAATCTACAGTTGTTATACATCCTTTTCGAAAACCCGTAAAAGATCTGGAATATTTTGTAACATGTTTCCATCTATAAATTTTTCATCCATTATTGAGAGTTCTTATTACATTTTGAGATGGTATAAAACATCACTTCATTTTTTTTTCAGCACGTAAAATTTTACCCTGCCTGAAATGCTTGAAGGTGTACAGCAAGATGTATAACAGATATTGTAGATTTAATGAATATGATTAAAATTGCTAACACATCTAATATTTTACATCATTCAATTTCAAAGACTAGTGGAACTGTAAGATTTTTGTTCATAATTTCTTATTAGCTACTTAGGTTTTTTCTTGACATATACTGAATTTATATTGTTGCTACACAAATATTTAATTGAGGGGAACTTCTTAATGTTTTAACATTTTATCACCCATTACTTCCTAAATATATATATATTTTATTAAATAATAGCTGTGTACATTGATATGATCATGGGGCATCATACACTAGCTTCATAGACCGTTTGACACATTTTCATCACAATGGTTAACATAGCCTTCCTGGCATTTTCTTAGTTACTGTGCCAAGATATTTACATTTCACATTTACTAAGTTTCGCATATACCCTTGTAAGATGCACCGCAGGTGTAATCCCACCAATACTCCTCCCTCCACCCACCTGCCCCCTCCCTACCCTCCCTTTCCCCTTTCCCCCTATTCTTAGGTTGTAACTGAGTTATAGCTTTCATGTGAAAGGCCTAAATTAGTTTCATAGTAGGGGTGAGTACATTGGGTACTTTTTCTTCCATTCTTGAGATACTTTACTAAGAAGAATATGTTCCAGCTCCATCCATGTAGACATAAAAGAGGTAAAGTCTCCACCTTTCTTTAAGGCTGCATAATATTCCATGGTATTTCCATATCTTCCCCTTCCGAGCCACCCTCTCTTACCTTCCTTTCATTAAAAAAACACACATGTAACTCAACATGGTTCTCCATGTAGAAATTTTCAAAAGGTAAAAAGGATATGCCATCTTTCTGCCTGATTTATCAACACTGAATTGAGCTCATCCCAGCTGGGCAAGAGCTGATTATTAATAATTCAAGAATTTTGCAAGCCAGTTACTAAACCATTGGTAATTTTAAGTCAGCCGTGGTGAGGTATTTATGCTATGGTGGGAGCGTTTACACCACAGCAATCGGCAAACACTTCAAACCAGGGCGTTTGTTTGTTTGTTTGTTTGTTTGTCTGTTTGTTGTTTTTGGATTTCAAAGAATTAGTTTACTAGCACACCACTGGCGTTAACCCAATTTTTAATTTTTAATGGGATAATTTTATGGTAGCATAATAACAGCAAACAGCACTTCTCTACGCTAGCAAAGAGTGACTCTTTGATTCTTCATAATTTATAAGCTAGTAAAACAAAAAAATAATAGCAGAATCAATCCACTCACAAGAAAAGGTAATTTGAATTAAATATGAGGCTATTTGCCCAAAAGGCTCTAAGGGCAAAAATCCTTGTTTCTAAAAATTGTCAAGCTTGTTCTTCTCAACACTGGAAATGAAATGTTACCTTCACCCACTATAGCCTCAGGGCTAAGGGGTAAAAGTAAGCATTTACCAAAGATGGACGCACAACCTTTAAAGTAGTAATCTTGAAACTTCTATTTTTTATAGTAAGGAATACTCTTCTTTAAATACTCTTTCTTGAAAGCTTGAGGGAAACTCAGTTCCTGGCCCAGATGAAAGTGGATTCCTTATAGTTCAGAGGTTGCAAACTACAGCCCCTAGGGCAGATCCCTCCTGCTGCCCGTTTTATACAATACACGAGATATGAATGGTTTCTATACTTTTAAATGGCTAATCTCAAAACAAGATTATATTTGGTAATGTGAAAATTATGTAAAATTCAAATTTTAATCTTCATATATAAAATTTTGTTGACAATTTTAATTTTATGTTTGTTTATTTATGTGTTGTCTGTGGCTGCTTTCACGCTGCAAAAGCCAGCTTGACTAATTTGACAGAGATTAAATGCCTTGCAAAGCCTGAAACAGTTACTAGCAGGCTCTTTCCAGAAAAAGTTTACCGACCCCTGTTCTAATGGAGTTTCCGGGGACAAGAGCTCTGCCTGTACCCCCTTCCCAAGAGGAAAGAAAGTTCTCTGGAACACAAAAGTTATGAACCAATGCATTAAGTACCACTTGTCAATTTTTTTTCCATTAATAGAGCAATTAATCTGCCATAGTTGTAAGGAATAAGACTGAGAGGTAAAGAAATTCATTTTCTTTAAAATTCTAAAAAAGCACCATAGAACTAAAAGGAAGAGGAATCCAAGCTGCACAATAGTCCCATTTTATTTTCAGGAGATATTTATAGATTCTGATCAAATACTGAAAACAAAGGTAAGTGGCATCTCTGGGCAGTCACTCACCTTTGGCCCCTCTCACTCCCGGGTCTCCCGGAAAGCCAGGCCATCCTGTCCCTCCGCGTTCGCCCTTTTGGCCTGGCTGCCCATCGGGGCCCGGCTTTCCTCTCTCTCCAGGAAAACCCCGGAAACCAGGCAGCCCCTGGAGTCCTGAGGGAATGAAAAGACAAATTTTTAGGAAAACACTTTAAAGGCTAGTATGGTTTTGGTACCTTCGATGTTCCTTGCAGTTACCTCAGATGCAAACCCCTGCCTAACTCCGAGATAGTACCAAAAGTAAACAACAGGTGTCGATCTCATGGCATTGAGAAGCTAGGCTCTGCTGCCCAGCCCTCAGTTTCCTACCCTGAGGCCCTGGTGTGTGTGGGTCCTGATCCCCAAACACCGTAAGACAGGGTTTTCCAACCTTGTTTATCCCAAAGCACATTTGAACCTATAGGTAAACTTCCACGACACACTTAAATTATGTTGATCAAAAAAAAAAAGAGTAAAAAAAAGAATACTGTGCTTTGAACTTCTTTCAAAAATAATTAGTGATCTTTACAGATTCATGGCACATTGGTTGAAAATCACTGCTTCAAGAAGAGAGGAGTGGGCTGGGGTGGGGACACCCGAAGCAAAAGTACATGACCCCAGGCCTGAGGACTTTGCCGGCACTCAGCTTTGGGATGAATTGTTCATGGGCTCTGTGCACCTGACACCCTCAACCCCTTCTCCTACCAATTAGACCAAAACACCCTGCCACTGGGAACAGCAATACAGAGGACAAGAAGAAGGGAGGTGTCACTAAGGGAAGGACAAAGTCGGACAACAGTGATCTCTGTTAGCGTGGTCACAGCAACAGGCTTCCCAGGCAGTCAATTCCATGTTTATAAAATAGGAGGGAATAACGCAAAAGCACCACCTACCCTTAAGGCCTGGAAAACCAGGGAATCCGGCATCCCCAGGGGGGCCTGGGATTCCTGGAGGTCCCACGAGTCCACCTGCCCCTGGCAGTCCTGGGAGTCCAGGGAGGCCCTTCATTCCAGCTGGTCCAGGGGGGCCCATGTCTCCTGGCTGTCCTTTCTTACCCGGGGTACCTATGACAAATCATAGTGACAACAGAATGTGAAAGCTCAACACTGGCTTCACACACAGGCAGGAAATGAGCACTCCGGTAGCTTTGAAGATGAGAGTAAAAAAGCAAAACTATTTATCCGCTAAAATAACAGTAGCCACTTTCCATCAGTCTAAGGATGTACTTTTCTGGATGGACAAAAAGAAGAACTGATTCACTTGAATAAATGTTTCCCAATAGGGATGAATGAAGATTATGAAGACGTGTTTATCTATGTCCTTGAGTTGTTTGTTAAGGATTATGAAAAAAATTTAAACAGAAAATAGGTGGGGATAAAGAACACAAATTTCCAGATGTTTCTGAAGCTCTGACCAACTGACCTTCAGTCAAACTATCACTTGTGACAAGAGAATTGTAGAAATCGGAGAAACATCATCTAGTGTTATTGGTTACTGGCTGTAGGGATAAGTTCTGCCTCAATATTGTTTTAATTTTTCAAGTGGACATACTCCCATATTTGGATAAAATAGGTTTTAAATAATAGAGTAGATAATCTGAATAGAAGAATGAAGATCCTATTGGAAATAGCCCCAGCTGTGGTCTGAAATGCCCGCTCGAAATTCATATATTGAAACTTAATCACCAATGTGTCAGTCTTAAGAGGTGCGGCCTTTATCAATGAGACTATAAATAAAATTAATGACCTTAAGCAAGAAGGCTGAGAGGGCTGTTTGTCCCGTCTCTGTGAGGACACACAGAAGGTAACGTCTATGAGAAACAGGTCCTCATCAGACACCAAATCTGCTGCTGCCTTGATCTCAGACTTCCCAGCCTCCTAATAGTGAAAAATAAACCTCTGTTGCTTATGAATCACCCAGGCCGAGGTTATTCTATTACAGCAGCCCAGGGTGACTAAGGCAGCCCTCAGTGCCTCAGGTTGGGAGACACTTCCTCATGCCCCCCTCATGCTGGGTTTGCCAAGAACACAAGGTCCTGGGGCTTTTTACCAGGCAATTTTGCAGCAAGCAACCTTGACAAAGGATGTAGAACTTCCCACAACCTAGAAAGCAGGCTTTCTCAAAAGCTGCTAGAAGGTGGTAGCTCCCAGGATCAGGGAGTCCTCTCAGATAATGCGACTCACTATGCCTGTGGTACCCAGCTAGCTCCTCTTCCATGGCCCCGTGGGACATGGGTGACATGAGGAAATGACTCAAACCAGCATGAAACTGGGGAGCAGTAAAGTTCATCATCTCTGACCCATGACTCTTGGCTTCTGACACATTCATAGAAGAGCAAGAGGGGGGCTCATTGATTTATAAATAGGGTCAATCCCAGCGTTTTCTTGGTTCTTGACACCTGCTGACACTTACCTGGGCTACCTGGAGCCCCAGGGAGTCCTGGCTGCCCCTGTGTTCCTGGAGCACCTCTTCCACAGGAATGGCCGGGTGGACCTGGGATACCTGGAAACCCAGGGCTCCCCTCTCTGCCTTTGGGACCTTTGAGACCTGGGAGTCCGGGAACACCAGGTGGCCCTGAAACGATATAATGCGCTCATGACGTTCATTGCAGAAACGACACAGATGGCCTACAACAAACTGCTCATGTATCTCAACACTGAAAACGAACATTTTGATACTGAATTAGTGCTCAAATGGGTTAACTCTGAATGGATTTTCTTATCATAGACGTAGTGAGCGCCAAATGAGTGGGAAAACCACGCATTGCTGAGTTACTGGATAAGGTTGTGTGGACTATAAGAAGTCACCTACACAAAGAAGAAATCATTTGGTTCTTCCTGATTTTAATTAACCTCTACCTTTGCATCAGTCTTTACCCCACATTTCCACAATACAAACCAGTTCTCACTGGAGGAATTTGCATTGTATAAGAGATTTTATTGCTTGCACTCTCAAATTTCTATTTATTGAAAAGTTATTGTCATAATCTTCAGAAAGAAAAATAAATCAGCCATAATTCTACACCCTAACCCCCAAATATACTTTAATTTCCTATTTTCTTTGTGTTTTGGTTCATGTGTTTATATTTAAACAATAGTAATTAGTCACAGTGCACATTCAGATGTTGAGTTATTTCAGTTTTTGACGGAGGCTGGGTTTGAACCCACTACCTTCAGTATATGGGGCCGGCGCCGTACTCACTGAGCCACAGGTGCCATACAGATGTTGAGTTTTTTCAGATTGCAAATTAATCTGCAAATGTTTTCCATTTTTGTTGCAATCTTTACAAATATGTTAATTGCTAATAGTTGAATAATATTCTTTTGACTGTGTGTCTGTATATTACTTAAACCTCTGAGTTTCCAATTTTTTTTGCTGTTGTTGGTTTCCAATTATTATCTCTACTGTGGCTAATACTAGAAGGGTTATTTTCATATCTACAACCTTCTTCAGTTGAACACTTCCCTTACATGCATTTTCATAAGAGAGATAGTAGGCTTACTAGGTTCAAATTGTTTTGATTGACTCACATAATGTATTTTCTGGTTACTGTCCAAGTAACTGTTTCTTGGGAATATTTTGATTTGCAAACTATCATGCAAGCTCCTTGAGAGCAGAGATAGGGGCTAATTCTTCTTCACTCGTCCATGTGCCTGGTATCAATGTACTCCAGTGGACAGCTAATAAATATTGGCTCATCCACTACTAGAAGCATGTTTACTAGAACAGTGTTTTCAAACGTCCGGTCTGCAGTCACATGTTGATCGTCACCCAGGGATTCACTGACCTGGATAATGCTGGGCCCACCCAAGATGTAAAGAACCAGAATTCCCGAGACTGGGGTCTGAAAGACTGTCATTTTAATGACACCCTCCCCCACCCAGGGTTTTTTTAAGTTCATTAAAACCTAAGAAACTCGACTGAGGATCCTGAAGAACCCTTAGCCATTATGGAAAAGGACCTGAGTCAGTGCCTGGCCATTTTCCCACCTGGTGTGTCACTTCTCTGCTGCTACTCCAGCTGGAGAGCAAATCCCTCCACCTTGTCACCTGCCCAAAGAGAGCTTACCCAGCTCTCCCACCGAGCCTTCCAGGACCCCGGCCCACGCGGCTCCCCACTGCCCAGCTTAGCCCAGCTCTCCCACAGAGCCTTCCAGGACCCCAGTCCACACGGCCCCCACTGCCCAGCTTTGCCCAGCTCTCCCACTGAGCCTTCCAGGACCCCAGCCCACGCGGCCCCTCGCTGCCCAGCTACTCTCCAACCCACGATCTCTGTCCTGTCCACCTTCAACCTGGGCACAGCAGTGGCAGGTTTCACGGTCCCTGCTCTGGACATTTTGTGGTGCTAACAGTCTGCCCTGGGCCCAAAGCACGCAGATCAATAATGCTTAGACAATACTGGGGATTTGGGTTATTTGAAATGTAACCAGTGTCTCTGTATGACGGAAAACACTTGGATGGAATTTTTATATTCTACATACCTAAAGCAAGATAGTCTTTATACTCATTCTAAGTGACCTGTTCCCAAATTGAGCTGGCTCTGTGGGCCAGCAGAGCTCTCATACCTTCAGCCCCTGGGCATCCTGGGTCACCTTTCTGGCCTTTTGTCCCTGGAACTCCTGAAGGACCCCTCTTTCCCGGGGGTCCTGGGTGACCAAATGCAGAGTCTCCTGGGATTCCTTTCTGGCCATTCATTCCAGGTGCCCCGGGCGGGCCTGGGGGCCCACTAGGGGAAGATCCCCTTCCACCTGCAAAGCCTGGATCTCCCATGTCACCACGAAAACCTATTTTGAAAAAATTTAAATTATTATATGTATAAGTATAGAACCAATGTATACGACTATTACTTTCATAAAAACACATTCTAAAAAGTATAGGGGTACTTACTAAAAATAAGAGCAGTTTTTAATAGGAAATTGTTTTAGCTACCACTTGAAGACAGATAAATTCTCACTGTGTTTCCTATAAGCCAATGATGTTCCCCTAATCACTTTCATTCTCTGGCTGAGCAGTTTCAGCAACGTAGTAGGTGAATCACAGCATATAACTCATGCTTCAAGCTGGAAGAAACCCTGGCATCTTATAAAATTATCGTAATCTAAAAGTTATCACAAGATAGCTAAGGGTATAATATAGCAGGAAAAACCACTTCCCCATTCGGTAGAGATCCCCAGACCATTTCCTTACTAAAGTCATCATTTTTAGAAATTTTCAAAAGTTCCTGATAGACATTCATTCCCAAAGCAGGAAAATCACTTCACTTACCGGGTGGACCTGGTATTTCCGATGTTCCTGGCTGACCACGCCGCCCTTTGGGTCCATCTGAACCTTTCAGCCCAGGAGCTCCCCAGGGACCCGGAAATCCCTTAGGACCTAAACGATGACAGCAACAAAACACGGATAAGACATAAATCAAATGACAACCAAAGGAGATAATTTTTTTTAAGTCTATGTTAATTCCTTTTTAGAATATTTCTGCTTTATAGAAGTAAAGATGCTGCCTGTCTAGGCTTCCAAAACCATTTTATGAGTCATATGCTCCACATATGGAAAGTGGTTTTGTCAGGACATTTTTTTCAGAAACCATACCCTAAAGGATTCCCCCGGAAGCCTTTGGAACGTACACCACTATCCAGATGACTTTTGGGTACCTTCCCATGTTAGGTTACAAACACAACTATGTGAGCACAGTCTATCCTTATAGGAGGACGGGTGGTGGCCGGTGTCCACCACAATGAGTAAACAATACATTAAAGGCCAAAATCAATTTCCTCGCACCTTACTACATTTGCTCTTAAGTGAAGTATTGGCAAAAAGGACCTGCAAAAGGAATCGAGATTTTATTTTGAACCTTCTGTGATTTCCTATTAGGAGTTGCCTCAGCTAAGACACATAAATTGTGGATTTTTAACAAGGTAGAACTGCTGATTTAAAGTTTGGGTATTTACTTTTCTCAAGAATACAGCTGCTTCAAATAATCAAACTTTTTTTTAATCCACCTATGACAAGTCCCCTCGTAAAATAAAAAATGAACATCCAGTTAGTTAACCAGCAATTCTTCACTCTGCTGATATAGAACTATGATTCCTCGCCATTGTCTTGTACTAGACAGGGTGACCTGGGGCATGGTCATGTGATATCTGCTTTGGCCAATGGGATATTGATGACTATGATGCAATAAGGGGGTGAAGGGAGCCTGGGAGCTGACTCTGCCCTCTTGCATCGCTGCAAACCCATGAGAAGACTGCAAACAGGCCCAGCAGTGAGATGCATGCTACAGTCCTGAGCCTGCACAGGGGCCAGGGACCAAGACAATGAATGGAAAACATGCTTGCTCAGCTGAACCCGAACCGCCCTGCATTCTTGTGCGAACATAAATGTTTGCCGTATAGCACACATGGCATTATTGCCATGAAATTTAAAGGTAGAGAGGGGCAATGGAGTGGCATTCATCATTCAGCTTTGAAATATTTTTCGTAGCTATGTGGGACAAGAAAGGTCACCTCTAATAGCCATACTAGTGCTAAGTGAGTCCATTTAAGTGAACACAGAAGAAGTAAAGAATTAGGCAAAATCCCCTCTAGAGGTTTTGAGTTCAATTCATCTAAAAACACGTGGTTGAGTCAAATGATGCTGTTGCATGAGAACGTGAGCATTTTGTAGAATGTTTCTGATCATAGGTTGGTTATCTCGCCAAGTATTTAATAGAATAGAATATAATTTACAAATAATTAAGCAAATGATCATTTTTCACTCTTGGAACACAGGCAAAGGAAGAGAACATAATTTTAAAAATTTCAAGAAGCAAACATGTTAGTTAATTGATATGTAACCAAATCAAGATAAATTTCCTTGCACAAAATTTTAAAAGCCCATCTGGAGTGTGCGCAAACCATTAGTCTAGAGGCCCAACTGTGAATTTCTGCAAAGGCTATTTTCCCTGAATCCTGCAGTCCCTCCAAACCTTATAGTAACTTTGGAAATATCCTAACGAGTTGTCTGAGGATTTGGTACTGGTTTAATCTGTCTTGCCTGTTCTTCTACCCAAGGAAGTATAGAAGACGGTAATTTTCGTTGATAGTACCTGGAGGCCCATCAAAACCTGGAGGGCCCGGCTTCCCTGGATAGGTTACATTACAAGAAATCGTGTCGCCTGGAATGAAAAATAAAAGTGACATTCACATAACTGATAGCCCAATGCAATGTGAGTCTCAGTAACAACTCACTCTAGATATTTTTTCATATATGTTAGATTTTGTTGGGTCCTAAGCCATGAATTTCAAACAATAAATGACAGAAAAGCAAATACCTAATCAAATACCAAGGTGTTTGCTTTTCTGTGTTGTCAAAACAAGAACAAAGATATTACTTTATCCTCAAATTTCACAATAATGTAGTAGCCCAAGGTATATATATGTACATATCATAAAAGAAAAACTTAAATAAAACCTTCTAAAAGTTTTCAGTTACAATCCTGAAAGTCATTTCCTTGTTGAAATTCATATCTGTCAAATATATTTAAAATACCTTCCTTTTCCTCCCTAGAATGCTTACAAATGGTTTTTCATGCACAATGACATTTTAAACGGAATGCTAGGTTTTTAAAATTAAAATACACATCATTATCTCCAAAGATCATTTTAAAAGACATGTGCTTTGAATACATACATATTATACATACATATGTAATTTTAATACAGTCAGGTTGTGTAAGTTCATTCTGAGAATGAATGAGAAGCAGTCTGGTTATGCCAAACAAATAAAGCAATGAGGGTGTTTTAGCATTTGAAGGAATGTGCAGAAATACTGGTTGTGCTGTAATGCTTGTAATCTGTTGCAGCAGGTGGAAAGTTTGAACTGAGAATGGGATTGTATTCAGCAGCTCACCCACAGCTAGACAACTTAGCCCAGAAGAGACTCACTTTACTTCCTTGAGTTCCCTTGATGTTCTGCCACACAAATATTCAAAATTACCTTTCTGACCCTTTAAGCCGTCAGGGCCCCTCACACCCGGGTGGCCAGGGACACCAGGTTGTCCTCTTTGTCCTGGTGGACCAGGAAATCCCAGTCCTGGGGTCCCTATAGGTCCTGCTCTGCCCGGGGGGCCTGGTGGCCCAGGAAGCCCTTTGGAACCTGGAGCTGCGTCTTCATGATCCCCCTGGAAATGTTGGAGTCATGAGTCAACGATCAATCTCTGAACATCCACAAACTGGAAGTAGGCATTGTAGGTTATAGAAACATGCAAAATCTCCATAATGCCAGGAGACAGTTACTCTGTAGCAAATATAATTTAAAATAATTAACTTAGATATTTCTTAATATTTTATATTCATATTTTATAGTTTTATAAACATATATATGACATGGGTATGGTGGTTATGCCTGAGATACAGAAAGTGATTGTGTGTGCTATGCCTTAAATACAGAATAAGAAATCTTATGTAGAATTATTTCATATAAGAAAATATAGAAATTAAGTAAATCAAGCGAGGTGGTGGGCTTATAAATTGAATAATGTTCTTATGTATTTGAGACTGTTTTCCTGCACTCTTAGGAGAAGACACCAAGATAGACTCTGTTTTCACCCTCCACATCTGTGGGTAAAGGCCTGACAAATCCTTTCCCCTTCTGTGTGAGAATTTAACCTTTAACTGTCTAGCTTTGTTCCTCTGGAAACCTGATGAAAATTAGATTGTCAACTACATTCCTAGACAACATGGCCTATAGTAAAATTGATCCCCTAGTTGCCAGATTTATATCAGGTTTGGAAAAAGTGTGGAGACCTGTGAGAAGTCCTCACAGGGGCTTCCTTGAATGGTGGCTCCTGTCACTGGCAAGACCCCTGTGTGCCCCCAAAGGCTGTGCTGTGGAGGTAACAGCTCCTGGGGGTAACACAGCTTTCAAGTCAGGGCTGGGCCCACTTCTGCTATTCCTGGTTTCATCTCCTTGCACTCCAGCTGCATGGACAGCTGTGAAGATTCTCACATACCGGGATACCCAACACTGCCCTGATGGCCAGTAGAGGGTCCTGTCTTCTACCGTTCTGAGTGGACTGGTCTCCAATGGGATCTATGATAGTCTTATGGATCAGGACTGTTTCAATGAACCTAGGAAGCCCTCAGACACACCTCATGGTTTTCCTCCTCATGGAAAAACCATTTGTAAATAATTGCTGCTCAGAAACTACTGAGGATAATAACTAGCCTGGTTTCTGTGATAGTGTAAGCATTCAAAAATATTTCAAATACCTGAGATAGTTTAAGTTCCTAAGCATTGGATCATGTTACATACTCATTTATGTCCTTTGTTTCCTACCCACGGTGTAGAAATCCCCCAATTTGATCTAGAGCACACTTTGGCTTTCACAATTGGATGAGCACATTAGGATAATTCCCACCCAGTGACACTGGTGTCCAAATACAGAAGAACCCCCATAGTTGACACTTCTCCACATTGACCACCTCCTTAAGATGCCTTAATTATCACAGACCAGACATGCACCACATGTACTCAGTGGAAGTTCCTTATGTTGACCACCTCTGCATATTGACCAGTTTGCTTCAGTCCCTTCCATGGTCAACTTACAGGGGTTTTACTGTAGTCCCTAAGTGAAAGAGTTATTTAGGCAAAGATTACCAAGCCTAAAACAGAGACCATGCACATACTTGACACCAGCAGAAAGGCCAGAAAGCTATAAACACCACTTGACCCAGTTTCTAAATGTCTCTCTCCTACTCACCTGTGTTCTGTCTCAAGGGCTCCCTAGACAATCGGGACCTGTCCTTCCCTATCATAGAACCCTCTGTGGCTTCCTATTACACACGGCAGGCAGCACAGTGTGGTGGAAATAGCACACACTTCAGAATAAACAGGCTACTTTTTAGCCTACTTAATAGATGGGTGATCTTGAGTAACACATCCTAAACCTCCATTTCCTTACTGTATAATTGAAAAAATAATTTCTGCTCAGAAGACGACTAAGGATAACAACTAGCCTGGTTTCTGTGATATTGTAAGCATTCTAAAATACTTCAAATACCTGAGGTAGTTTAAGTTCCTAAGCATTGAATCATGTTGCATAGTCATTTCTTTTATGCTCTTTGTTTCCTACACATGGTGTCCACCCAAACACATTTCTGTTTGAAATATGCAGAAATATCATTTATCAGCAGGATTTCCCATCAGCCAATGCGCCAAGATGGTGGATTTGCACCCGTTCACCCTGCCTTGCTCATGTGCACCAGGAAACAGAACGGAAGCTAATTATCAGAAACTACCTCTTCTCGCCTACAGAGTCAACCCAATAGGACTAAAATCACTAGGGGCTGTGTAAGATGCAAAGGTCCCAAAAGAAAATAAACATCACGAGAATGATACAAAGGCTGAGGACAGAAAGTCTCGCTGTGACTCAGCTGCCACTGAGGACTCAAGACCATCTCCAATTAAGCCATACCTTTTATAACAATTCTCTTCTGGTGGAAGGGAGCCCAAGGTGATTCTGATTTACAACATGTCAATATTTACAGAGTTGCAGATTAGTAAATGGAGAAAGGGGAAAGAGATGCTAGTGGGGTCAGATCAGAAATTGAAATTCTACAGCAGGAGAGGAACCGGACATACCGGGGGCCCTGGGTCTCCTTTCTCTCCGGGATGTCCATCCTGACCGTGTCGTCCTGGCTGCCCTGGAAATCCTGGGGGTCCAACAGGACCTCTTTCTCCTTTGTGCCCTAGGAATAGAGGCCAAAATACATTCAAATTATTATCAACAGGGAGTGAAGTAGAAGGACACAAAGAACGAAAGACAGCGACAATGGTCTTGACTCTGGATAGGTAGAATCTCCTCTGAGTGTCGCTGTTGCCCAAAGGCACAAACAGCTGCTAAACCCACTGAGTCTCTTTCTTTGGGAAATGCTCCTTTCCCCTTTTTAATAAGGAAGTAATGTGTGGAGGTGCCAATCACAGAATCTTCCTCCACCTGTGTGATGCCAAACATGGGTCTCTAACACCCAACTATAGTGAACGGAGAATGGTTCCCAGCTGAGAACTCATCCTAAACTTATCAATCCCTTCTGAAATTTTCTAACTGGAGCTGACAGTGCTCTTTTCATCTCTGGTTGTAAGAACTTGCAGCTGCCTCCCAGTGCCATGGCAGGTCTGAATCTTGTCCCCTTGAAAATCCTATTTCCAACCTTTCACATCCTTTTCAGATAAGTCAGCAAATTATTTTTTAAAAAATTTTTAAAACCTACTTCAATCTGAGTTTCCATCACTTACAACTAAGACATTTTTGACTAATACAAAAAACACTGTGATATGGTGAATGAATACCAGGTAAGACAAAGGAAAGTCTTGCTTCAAATCCAAATTCACATCAATGAAGATAGGACTATGTGGCTAAAGGAATATTTATGTGTTTTCAAATAAGAGACAAGGAATTTGCCTCATATCACTCTATGAAGGGCAGACAGTATTTTTAAAGTAGTCTCAACAATCCTAACTTATAAAGAATTGATTTATGGCCACAGGAGAAATTAGTGCAAGAGGATGGTCTACGGATCACTCCTATTCTGCATGGAGCTAAGAGTTAGGCTGACCTTTAACTCTTGGTACAACGGTGTCACCCTTTCCTCCTTTGTTGCCAGGTAGTCCTGAGGCACCAGGTTTTCCCTTGTTGAAAAATAAAAGCAACAAATTAGATCAACTGTGATGGGCTAAAGTTACACTTGTGCATGTCAAAACTCTCTCTTCTTCCCTCCTAAATATCTTATTAAGGACTCTGGCTTGGCAATCTTCATCTTATCCTCTTCTTTGGCATTTAAGGCCAAAGAATCAGTAAAAGCTGCTGAAATATGAATAGGGTCTGTGCCTGAGTTAATAGAAATGTATCAATGTCAATTTCCTGGTTTTGACAAAGTCCTGGGTATTAAAAGTTGTCATTGATGCAAGCTGAAGGGGTAGACGGGAATTCTGTCTCATTATGAAACCCCTTCTGAGTCTTTGATTGTCTCAAATAAAAATTTGCAATTGGAGAGTTTTTTTCCTATTATCTTGGGCTTTGTAATGTAGAGTTGAGAGGAGAGAGGAGGGTGGGTTAACCACACGAGTAGCCACTGGAGCTGAAGGAAGAGGTTTAGGACTAAGTTTGTGATGAGAAAAGTAGAGCGGTGGCTCACGCCTATAATCCCAGCACTTTGGGAGGCTGACACAGGAGGACTGCTTGAGACCAGGAGATGGAGACCAGCCTGGGCAGCATAGTAAGAGCCCATCTCTAGAAAAAAAGAAACAAAGAAAGAAAGGAGGGAGGGAGGGAGGGAGTGAGGGAGAGAGAGAGAGAGAAAGAAACTAACTAACTAGCTGGGTGTGGTGGTGCATACCTGCAGTTCCAGCTACCTGGGAGCTGAGGCAGGAGGAACACGTGAGCCCCGAAATTTCATGCTCCAGTGAACTGTGATGGGACCCCTGCACTCCAGCATGGGTGAAAGAGTGAGACCGAGGCTCAACATATTAATAAATAAACAAGGTAGTTGTCGGGATATCAGTAGGCAGTGGGATGATCCAGGTTTCACAGGAGAGGTCCGGGTGGGAGATATTGTCAATGGCTCTGTCTGAGTCAAATAACGTAACGTGAAGGAAGGTTGATGAGCAAGAGAAGGGGACATAAAGGCTTCTGTTGTAGTTAATATATTTCCTTTGTATAATAAGTGAACAACAGATTTTGGCTAATGGTCTTATTATCTTTTGACATCAATGCTGCTCTGAGACTGAACTATCTGATTCATGCCGAGTGTCACATATTATTGAGTGTCAAACCAAATCAAAAATATGGAAGGCTGTCGGTATACCAGGGTGGCAAGCATCCTATCAAATACAGTGCAGAGCCTGAGGTTACTTATCTGGGGGTGTCAGTAGCTGAAAACACAGACAAGAAACCAGAAGAGGAGGAATGACCAGGCAGAACATGTCCTTCACTCCCACGGACCCTGCTTCCAGTCTTGCTTTCGTACAATCTAACAATGTGCGCAGCAGACACACCCCACTATTCCCCTGGCTTCTACTACCCTGTTTCCCCGAAAATAAGACATCCTCTGAAAATAAGACCTACTTACAGGAAAGATAAGACATCCCCTGAAAATAAGACCTAGCACATCCTTGGGAGCAAAACTTAATATAAGACACTGTCTTGTTTTCAGGGAAACAGGATAATTCACAAGCCATGGACCATAAGGAGGAGGGAAGATACCAGCAGAGATAAGCACAGTGCCAGCATTGGGTGGGGACAGTGAATAGGCCTTGAAACGCAAATGCAAAAAAGCCTTGGGAGCCACTTGATGTGCCAGAAACCCAGCTCCACCCAGTTCAGTGCCCCCAGAACTTCACTCCAGTGTACTACCATGTAACCATGCTGGGGGGACGTCAAGAAGGTGGGTGGAACAGGTCTTAGTAGAAATCAATAAACTAGATAGAAGAACTCCAGAGATTAGGAAGTGTTAATATAGGTGGAGTGCGTTTTAACTCCCATTTTTACTGTACATGCTAAGTCATAAGTGACCATGGAACCCAGCCAAAGTGCATGGCACTTAGTATCCCATCTAAGAGATGGATAAGAAAAATGTCCTTCTGATGGCTAAACTGTCAGCACAGAAAACTGTCACATAGCATTTGAACCAGTTTCTCTCCAGAAGAATACAGCTGTATGCTTAATACACAGGACTTTAGTGCCCTGGAAGAGTGAACCCACCCTGGAGGCCAAGCAGTTGATTAGGCAGTGCCCAGAGAATTGGAAGGTGCTATGAATTGTTCTGGTGCTCTGTCAATGTGGAATTTACCACGGACTTATTTGAGCTAGTAAGAAAAAAAAAAAATCACCGGTGCTGTTACCGGGTTTCATTAGAGAAACATTTACTGGAAACGTCAGTGAAGTTTTGGAAGCTACACAGTCCTTGGTGTTACTCTCAGCTCGCAGGACAAAGCGGTTAACAAGATCATGTAGCCTTCACGGCACTTCGGCTCTGGTGAAATCAGAGATTCCCGGGCAAAGGATCTCTGAAAGCTATTTTTCACAATCCTAAAACCCGAGACCAATAAACACTGGCATTAATATAACAAGAGCCCACCAGCAACAAAAGTTCCTCCCTGCCAGGACTGTCCTGATGGTTTTTTGCATGCTCTAGCTCAGGGTCTTCAACCCGTCCTGACCAAGGGAAGCCAGTAGGTAGGTGAGATGGGGCCTGGCCACCCCCATTCTGGCATCGCCTGACAGGCCCGGCCGATTCAGGAGGCACAGCCAGTGGGGAAGAGGGAATGCAGTAACCATGTGGTCGTGAACTTCCAGTTTCTCCAAGGAAGCCACAGATGTCGTATTACTAAAACAAGAACACCATGACAACATAGCAAATATTCCAGCGGGTCAGATATGGCCTCTGACAGTTTGCGACTGTGGTTTTCTCTACAGACTCCCACGCATCTTGTTCACTAGCGTGTGCCTTATAGTTTGCAGAACACATACTGCACTGAATTCTTACCAACAAACCTATAAAGATGGTGTTGTTATATTTATTTAATACGTGGTATGACTGAAGCTCAGAAAGACCACAGTTTGCAAATTCAGAGGTGGGATATGAAGCTGGGGCCACTTGCTCCTAGGCGCTAGGGTCCTGCAGGACAGCGGTTTGATCACAGGAAAAAACTGCAAAGACTTTAAACTTACTTTTCTGTTTTCTACTTTCTTACCCATCTGTGTTGCTATGATCAGGGACCAGCAGATAAGAGGGGAGAGGTAGGAGAAGGAGGACACCCAAGAGTGACAGCACCTAACATGTCCCCTCTTCTGTGTGCCCTCTCCTCCTCTCCCCTCCCCTCCCCTCCCCTTCCCTCTCCCCACTCCTCCTCTACTCTCCTCATCTCCCCTCCCCTCTCCTCCTTTCCCCTCCCCTCTCCTCCTCTTCTCTCCTCATCTCCCCTCCCCTCTCCTCTTCTCCCCTCCCCTTCACCCTCCCCTCTCCTCCTCTTCTGGCCTCCTCTCCACTCCCCTCTCCACCTCTCCCCTCCCCTCTCCACCTCTCCCCTCCCCTCCACTCCTCCACTC
>CAUYPK010060702.1:0-48184 GCA_963574355.1 Loris lydekkerianus | reverse complement strand
GTTGGGTTATAGCTTTCATATGAAAGTGTGGGTGTTTATAAATTGGTTTCATAGTAGGGCTGAGTACACTGGATACTTTTTCTTCCATTCTTGAGATACTTTGCTAAGAAGAATATGTTCCAACTCCATCCATGTAAACATTAAAGAGGTAAAATCTCCATCTTTTTTTTTAAGGTTGCATAATATTCCATGGTGTACATATACCACAATTTATTAATTCATTCATGGGTCAATGGGGACTTGGGCTTCTTCCATGACTTAGCAATTATGAATTGGGCTGCAATAAACACTCTGGTACAAATATCTTCGTTATAATGTGACTTTTGGTCTTCTGGATATATACCTAGTAGAGGAATTATAGGATCGAATGGTAGGACAAATCTTTGACTTGAGGAACTATGCCTTCAGAGAACCTTGAGTCAGATTGAATTATTCCATAGAGCAGTGTTTTTCAACCTTGTTTTATTTATGGCACACTTGACTTTTAGTTAAACTTCCATGGCACACTTAAATTATGTTGATTAAAGAAAAGCACACAAAAAAGAATATACTTACTATGCTTTGAACTTTTTTTGAAAATAATTTAATTAATGATCTTTAAAAATTTAATTGCATGTCTAAGATCCTCTCATAGCATACCAGTGTGCCATGGCCCAAAAAATCAGTGGTGAAAAGTAATTGATAACCCAAGGTATTGTGCAAAACAATAGAGCAATCAGTCAGCAATTTGTAGAGTTTAATAACTATGTGTAGTTTGGGAAAAAGACAGTCAAAGAGCCTTGTCAAAATCCGTTGTTATCCCAGAGTGACTGTTGGTACCTAAGGCTTTGTACCCCAAGGAACAAATTCAGCAGCTTAACACTGAAGAAGAGTACTAGATCTTACTAAATAATATATCCAGTCTCTACAAAAATAAGCAAATAAGCATCTCAAGGCCTGGAGGAAAGAAACAAGAACCCAGAATTGCTACAATATATTATCTAAAATATCTAGTTTAAAAAAAAAATTAAAAAGTATACAAAGAAACAGAAAGTAAGACCTACATACTAGAGAAAAAAATAATAATAATAAGCCCAGAAACTGCCTGTGAGAGGTAGATGTTAGATTTAACAATGACTTTAAAGTAGCCATTGTAAATGTTCAAAGAACTAAAGAAAATAATAATTATATATTGATCTTATATTCTGCAACTTTTCTGGACTTGCTTATTAGCTGTAACAGTTTTCTTTTAATAGATTCCCTATGATTTTCTATGTACAAGATTATGTCATTTGCAAACAGATCTCTTCACTTTGTGTCCTCAATTCTACCTCCATGAAATTACTTTGTTTAGACCCTTATCGTTTCTCATGAACTACCAAAAGAACCTGGTAATAGCTCTAGCTGCTTCCAATTATATACCAGTCAAATCCATTCTCCACACAGCTGCCAGCATGATTTATTTAAAATGCAAATGAGACCATGTCATCCCCTGCTGAAAACCATTTAATAGCATTCCATCAACTATGGGATAAAGTTCAAGTTCTTCAATAGACAAATAAGAGCCTACATTACCTGTCTCCTGCCAACTCTTCCAGCTTAAACTTTCCTGACTCTTTTTTAAAATTCATATTCCAACCACACCCAAATACTTGCCTTTATTCTTATCTAGCATCCTCTCCTGCCTCATCTGTCCTATTTTCTTTGTAAATTTTACCCTTTCTAGACACAGAGCAGACATCTCCTTCTCTAAGATACTTCCTAAATTCCTCTTTATCAGTTTGAGTTTTAAAGTGCAAACAATGAAAATGAAATGTAGCTTGTTTAAAAGTATTTACTTAATGAATATTTGGTGATGTATGGAGTCTCCATAATTCTAAGAAAATCAGACTCTGGGCTACACAGTCAGAAACAATAGAAAAAAAAATCACGAAAATGTTTTAATGAAGACAATACTGCTGTAACAGTTAGGGACATCATGTTGGAGATGCCATACTGATTGCCCTTGGATACAGAATGCATACTATAGAGATACTAATACCTATGCCAGCATTGGCAAGGGGACTTGGTGTTCCTGCATTCACTACTATCCCTGCTTCAGAGAGAATGCTTGTGCTAGTCACTTCTCATCTTCATCCCTGGATTCCAAGCCTGAGCAGGGGAGCAACACATTGGAGGAGCCTAAGTCATCATGTGTGTGCCCTAGCTGCAGAGAGGCTGGGAAGGTAGCATATAACTTTAAGAGTTCCATAGTTATAAAGTAGGAAAATTCCCTAACTGTAATAAAAAGACTTCAGTACCCGGTTGTCAAAATGATTTGTTTAGCTATCTATTATATTTCATTTATTTGACTTTCTTTCTTTCTTTCTTTCTTTTTTTTTGATAAGCAGCATTTTCTTTATTGTTCGGGATTCACTGAGGGCACCAAAAATTAGGTTACACTGATTGCATTTGTTAGATAAGGTCTCTCTTATCCTTGTGTCCCACTCCCAAGAGGTGTGTCATACACCATAATCCCCCCATTATTTGGCTTTCTAACAAAAACTTATATCTTTCTTCCTATTCTTGCACTTAATGCTTTCATCGACATAATGTCACAGTGTCTCATTACATTAAAAAAAAAAATCACAACTTCCCCCACTGGGGTTAACCTAGTGATTCTATTTGTTTCAAGTCTAAGACCTCTGCATATATTAATAACTGCTCTAGGTTTATCACAATCTTTGTCTTAATATCTAATAAAATATGAAACAGATAGACTATACCTACTGTCGAAAGAAGTTCCTCAAGATTTCTTTATTTATGATCAACTTCTACCCTTCTCTTACATAAACACTGATCTCATATCTATCTGATTGATTTTGTCTGTTGTACATAGAACTTCACAGAAATGTCATACAGTGTGCATTCTTCTTAACTTCATTGGATCAGCATGTTTTTGAGATTCATTCATATTTTTGTAGGTTTTAGTAGTTCAAAGCTATTGTTGAATTGCACTCCATTATATAAATATATCATAATTATTCATTTACCTGTTAATGGATATTTGTGCTTTTGTCCATTATAAATAAACCTTCCTGGATGATCACGTATAATTCTTTGCACAGGTATGTTTATACTGATCTTGGGTAATCATCTAGAATTAGAATTGCAAGGTCATATGCTAAGTATATAAGAAACTTCCAGAATATTTTCCAAGGTTGTTTTATCACATGATACTTCTATGAACAATGTGTGGGAGTTCCAGTTGCTCCAAATCCTCATCATCACTTTGTGTTGGTAATGTTTTTTAATGCCAAACATTTTGATGGATATATAGTAGTATCTCCTTGCAGTCCTAGGAAACTAATACAATATGATTAATCCACCTTATATTGGACAGATAAAATGCCTTTCTAATCCTATTTTGGTAAATGTCTTATTAATAGGTATTGAATTTTTATTCAGATTTTCTATTCCTTCCTGTGTTTATTTAGAAAGTCTAAATAGTTCATAATTGGTTTTTAAAATTGAATCTATAAGTAAAACTTTCCTAGGAGTCTCCAGACTCACTCTTATACAAACTTTTCCAGAGAATAGAAAAAGCGTCAATCTCATCTAAATAAAATACTAATATAATATATGACATAAAGTTGCCCATAATTATTTCTTACTATCTTTATGATCTATTATCATATGTTCATATTAGAAATTTGTGCATTCTTTTCCTAACCTGATTAGACTTGCTAGGGGGTTAGCACTTTTATTAATCTTTTCTTATAACAAAGATGTGTTGATTTTTCTCTATTATACATTTGTTTTCTATTCCATTAATTTTTGTTTTTTCTTCTTTTTGAGCATTTTCTTTGACTTGAATTTTGCTATTCTTTTTCTTTTCAGTTCATATTTACTTTATTTTCCATCTTTTATGAGTATATGTTTAATTAAGGCTGTATATTTTCCTTTAAACACATTTTTAGCCTCATTTGTAAATTTTGGTATATTGTGTTATTATTTAGTTTGGTATATTTTCTAATTTGCATTTCAGTTTCTTAAGATGATTAAAAATGACATTCTAAACATTTGAGATTTTCTAGATATCTTATCTTTTATTTCTATATATTTTCTAGAAACTTATATTCTACCTGATTTCATCCTTTAAAATTTAATTTGCTCAAAGATTTAGCATTTTTCCAATTTTGGTAAATGTTTCATATGTACTTGAAAAGAGTATGTAGTTTATAAATGTTGGCTACAGTGTTCTACATATGCCAATTAGGCCAGACTGGTTAATTGTATTCAAATCTATGTCACTACTGATATATTTTTAGTTTATCTGTTTATGTGATAAATTTGTTAAAATTTTCTGTCATGTTTGTGAATTTGTCTATATATTCTTTATATTTTTTGAAGATATAAAATCAGGTAATCCACATTTTGTATTGTTACTTATTCTCACTGGAAGGCCATTTTATTACTATGAAAAGTTTCTTCTTGCTTCCAGAATTGTTTTTCACCTTCCAGTTTAATTGTTAACTTTCATAGAGCAACACCACTTCTTCTTTTGGTTTGTGTTTTCATAGTATATCTTTATTTCACCCTTTACTTCAACCTTCTGTGACCTTTTATTATGTTCATAAGCAGCATAAAGTTGAACAGAAGATGTGCAACAAACATGTGATACCCTGCCAGGCCAAATAGTAAGGTAGCAGGGGAACAAGGCCAGAAAGACTTGGGGAGCCAACTTGAAGGGGATCCCACTAGCCATAGCTGGTCTACCTTGATCCTCAATAAGAAGAATAACTGCAATGGACTGAAGCATATCAAATAGGTTTAAATGCCTGAGTTCACAGTAATGCTAAAAACAGCAAAAGCAACAACAATAAGCCCTATTGGCTCATTTTAAAGAACACAAAGGAACCAATTCATTATTTGAAAACAGATAAATGAAGGGAGGAAATCGAGCATTTATTATGTCTTTCCTCTCTGAACCATACCTTTGGTGACTAAAGAGTTTAGTGAGGAGATAATCTCTCTTTATAGAAGTATTTCAAACAACAAATGAACAAGAAATGATGCAATTACACTATATCACCATCTTTCTCAACCCTTAATGAATTAATAGAGCCACATTATTAATTATAATTAGTTACTAATGCTAATTATCATCATTGGTTACTAATGCTAATACTGTTGACATTGTCTACTAAAAGATATTCAACTAAACACTGTACCTTGTGCTGAAGGCACATAATGCCATTTACTAAATATTCTTGTGGGGAAAAATAACTACCTGAATCCAATCAAATTTCTACATCTAACCACAAATTGATAGGAAATACAGAGAAAAAGAAACATATTAAAGTGCATTAGTAAAATCCAGCCTATGGGAAACTCTATAGCAGAATTTTTTTCAATAAAAATAGTAATAATAAAATAGATGGAGTAAAAGCACATGGCTTAAAAGAGATTTTTGACCTATGTTATAGCCCACATTCAGCTATGTGTTTGATATAATTTATGATACTAATTGAATTTAATTTTTGATTCTGAACACTATTTCTTGATAAGGAAAACTTTTTTTAACTTCCAGGTAAAACTCAAATTCAGGATGGGTTTTCCTTGCTAAGGGAGTTGATACTTACCTTAGGAGGGTTTAAATAAGCATCTTTGCAGTGCCAGCCAGCTAGAGGCTGCTGACATCTCCTTCTTGATCTATCTTTGCTCTGTCCTCATTATTTTCTGGTGTTGATGCTCACTGATTCTTAGAGTTACCAGTAACATGTTTCAAAACCCAGGTGGGAGAGATGGTTGGCAGTATGGAGAAGAAAAGAATATCCAAGTTAATATCTGAAACTGTTACCTTATAAAAATTAGATAAATGAAAAAGAAGTGCTCAATATAGGGCCAAACATACAACACACAGTTGTCCTTTCTCTTACTATGTCTCACCCCAGAGATTTATTGATCCTTCTGTTGATCTCAGATGGTCATATGAGGAAGAGAAGCATATGTAGGCTCTGACAATGGTGGTAGTGACAAGTACAGTAAATGCGTATGGGGTCTCACAGTGCCTGGCACAGAGTACATGCCCAATTCATCCTGAGGATGCTGCTGTTGATGATGACAATGCTGTCACCTGTGAGTCATGGGTAGCTGCACATCAAGATCTGATCATAACATATACATGTGGGTATTTTCCAATTTGTGGAAGTCTAAAGTTAGATAAGATTTGAGGTAGTCTTATCTAACTCTCTACTGAGTGCCAATGAGAGACAAGCAGGGCCCAGAAACAGAGGAATGTTCAAGGGAATAGCATGAATATTATTGCCAACTTGGTATCACATTGGTTTTGAAATTGTGAAATAAGAGGGATCTCACTGGAGTCAAACACATTTTCTGATGGAAGCAGAGGCCCACAGATGATAATGACAATGAAAATGAACAAAAGATAAAAATAATCTGCTTACCCAAACTGGTTTGAGGAGAGACATAGTTTTCTAAGATATTCATGTGAAATGAGAAATCAAATGAATTAAAGGGCAAAATGATCAATAAATCTGCTACCTGAGCTATTTAAAAAGAAGAAAAATAAGACAATGGTTTGGTGTAAGCCCTTGAATAAAAGCACACAAATAAGATCCTATGTATTAGCCTGAATGGAGTACATATTTGCCCTTTTATTTCTCTTTGGGAGGGCTACCTAGTATATGAACATGCTGCTACTTGAATGGAGTCACAAATTATGTAGCTGGCAAGACTATACTTGTCATGTAAAAAGCTAAGGAGGGGGAGGATGTCTTCTGTTTTCCTTCCCCTTGGAAGTGGGAATGATTTAGGTTTGCTCAAGTGCTCAAGTGAATCATTTCATCCAGGACCTGAACTTGAGGATTTGGCCCAGGGAATCTAAAAGCAACTGGATATTTTTTATGTTGGTAGCAGCAGAGCCAGGTGGTTTCCTGTTCACACTGCTCTTGGGACTACGCCTCGACTATGCTCTCAGCTGCTCGACCTCTTCATTCTGCACATTTTTTATTACTGGTGTTTCAGTCTTTCTGCCAATTCCAAGAGGTCCCAGAAACCCTTCCAAAATATTTCTTTTGTGTTTATAAATATAAATCAAATTTTATTGATTCTCTGGTATAGCTGGACAAGGATAAGAGATGAATAGATTTGTTCTGATTTGATTCTAAATGCCTAATTCCCAGAGTGATTAGAGGCATATTGACTGAAGAAGAAAAACAGATTCCATTTCTTAATGAATGAAGACATATTTTCAGCCACTTCTGGCCCCCTTCATGAAAAATTGTTGTTTTAGGAAGTATGGTAGGGAATGGGGGTCTTGGGAGCATTCTCTGACCTGTACATTTTTCTTCACAATTTGCCATGGTACCTGGAATTCCAACAGTAGTAAAATTCTTTTGAATTTAATTATCACCATTTATAGGAATTATATGTTTAAAGGCAGCTATTCTTAGAAGGATAGCTTGAGAAGCTGCTATTATTAATATAAATTAAGTTAAAACAGAAGAATTCAGTTTGGACTGAGTCTTGATTGTGCATAGTCTATTCCAAAAAGGACAAGAGCTAAAAAGTTAAGTGGAAGAGGCCATTTATAAAACAAAAATCCCCAAAAGTTTGCAGTTGGGAATAGACAATGCTGTTCAGTCATTAAGAATTCTCATTATTCAACTATGATGGTTAACTTTAGGTGTCAACTTGGCTGTATTAAAGAATACCTAGCAAACTAGTAATACATTCCTTCTACATGTGTCTGTGAGATTGTTTCTAGGGAAAAGTGTGTGAGTCAGTGGACTGAGTGGGAAAATCTGCCCCCTATGCAGGTGAGCAGCATATAATCAGTTGGAAGCCCAGAACAAACAAAGGAGAGAACAGGAATTCCTCTCTCTTTCTCCTAGAGCTGGGACACTTGCCTCTTCCTGCCCTTACACATTAGAACTCCAGTTTGTTGGGTCTTGGGACTCCAGGACTCATACCAGCATCCCCCTAAGTTCTCAGGCCTTTGGCCTTAAACTGAGAAATATACCATCAGCTAACGCAGTTCTGAGGCTTTCAAACTAGGACAGAACCACATCTTGGACATCTCCAGTTTGTGATGACCTGTCATTGGATGTCTCAGTCTCTGTGATGACGTGAGCAAATTCACCTACTAAATTGCCTCTCATCTGTATATCATCCATCTGTCTACCTACATATCTATCCATCCATCCGTCTGTCCTATTGATTCTTTCTCTTTGAAGAACCCTGACTAACATTTCAACTTGGGTCAGAAGCTTAATATTTGTCTTGTTAGATAAGAATCCCATAGCTGCACTCAAGGCTAGGCTACAGATGAGAGCTACTGATAGACAGTAAAGGAACTCAGAGTGTTCCCAGCCTCTTCATGAGGAAGAGGAAGTCCTTCTCTGAAGCCTCAATGTCACTGGTTGGGGCAGGGAGGGAGGAGGCATAAGTGAAGTGCAGGAGCCGAGCAGTGACCCCAGTGAGAGAAATGTGCACAGAAGCTGAATGAGTTGGTGTTCTCCCCCATTGGAGTCCAGTCACTTAGGAGGCGAGCCGTAGAAACAGCCTGGTCAAGCTTGGGAAAAAAGCCTGGCAACTGTGATTTAAGACTTCATTATCCCTGGGTAAAGAAACTTGTGGCTCCTTAATACCACTGATGGTGAGTGCCATCTATGGAGCATTTGCTGGGTCAGGCTCAGCAACCATGCTGTGTTTATTAATTGTACATGCACACAACAACTTTGAGATGAAAACAGTAGAAAGAGGCCCACAGAGATGGAGAAATTTATTTCTGTTCTATAGTTAATAAGTGTAGGGCAGGTTTGAACACAGATAGGTCCATATGCAAAGCTCCAATTATCAACTATCAAGCTGAATTGCCTTCCTAAGATAACAGACAAATGGAATTCAAGACAATAAAGTTTGGATGTTGCAGAGAGTAGAAGAATAAATCTTGGAACCAGAGACTCATGGAGGTTTTATGAGAACAGACATCAGAACATTTAAGCTCTTGAAGCACTATGTACATTTTGCATATCTGCCTATTTAGAGAAGTGCCCCCCCATACAGCCAGATGGGCCCTCAACAGAGGACAGTAATGCAAGCATAGACTTTGCACATCAACCCATGATCAGGTGCACCTTCAGGGAAATTTCTGGTATATAAAAACCTGCCTTATTCTCATTCTGCCTGATTCTAGTTTTAATAGGAGTCAGTCTGACTTCCTTTGTTCTGCTTGTCTTTGCTACAGCTATTGCAGAGAAAGGATCCCCTGTGGCCTTACCCATGGTGTTCATTCAATCAGCCCCAGCCAGCTCAGCCTTCTGCCTCAGTGCCATCCCATTCTGTATAAATTTAGTCCATGAGCCCAGACTAAAGTCCAGTACAAAGCTATGGCAGTTGGTTTTGGGTTAGGCAACTTTTAAGTTTTCCTGGTTATATATCATAAAAATATCTACAAACTTACAGAAATTCTTCATAAAACAATAATTTGTGGGCTCAGCACCCATAGCTCAGTGGTTGGGTTACCAGCTACATATACCGGGTTTACTGGTGGGTTCAAACCTGGCCCGGGCCTGCTAAACAACAATGATAACAACAACAACAGCAAAATAGCCAGGCATTGTGATGGGAGCCTGTAGTCCCAGCTACCTGGGAGGCTGAGGCAAGAGAATCGCTTAAGCCCAAAAGTTGGAGATTGCTGTGAGCTTTGATGCCACAGCACTCTACCAAGGATGACATAGTAACACTCTTGTCTCAAAAAAACAAAACAAACAAACAAACAAAAAATAACTTGTGGGCTTTGGGGTTGTATTATTTTATTTTATTTCCTTGCATGTATTTAATGTTATTTTTATAGTCATGATGTGAGAAATTTTGATTTTTCGATTCATCGTGGAAAGATCCTAAGTTCACTTCTGTCTATTGCACTTTTGATAAGATGCATTTAAAATATCACTCTTCAGGGAAATTTTGGGATTGCAAAAATGAGTCAGTTCTTCCATTGTGTGTTGGCTGTAGTTCTGAGCATAACAGATCCAAAGTGAGCTGACCACTTGATCATTTCAATTATTATTGTTTTCCTTTCTTTGTAAAGTGCCAAAGGTCTTGTGCTATGAATCTTTTCTTTAGAAGGAACTGCAGCAAGCTGTTCCATTTTCCTATAGAAAAAGAAAACTGTGATAATTTGGCATTCTTTCAGTAAGATACATTTGTGCTTAGTTGAGTTAGATTAATTAAAAACAAGGGACAAAGGTTAATATCCCTTACAGAGTTCACTGTCCAGAATATTGTCGAGGATGGTGTTGACACTACAAGGACTGCCCTCAATGTGGCAGGAGGACCTCAGCTCATAAATAAGGAAAACTGTTCTGCAACCAGCTGTGGTGTACCCCACATTTTCCCCTGCCTTTCAGTTCTCTGGTCCACTTATCCAGTTTCACAGATGGGAGATCTTATTCACTGGCCCTGTGGCTCTTGCACCTGACCCATTTAGTGAAACAGGTTGGTCCCATGATGTAGTAAGAGCACTACTTAATGAAGTTCAGCCTGCACTCAAGCACCTATGGGGATGTTCATTGATTTCTATAAGGATGAAATCCTATGTACTTGTAAGTTACGGTATGCCTAAATTCTGGCTCCTTGCCCAAGATTCATTCTTATACAAAAATTCCTTCTGTATAAGTTAAATGGAAACTTAGAAAATCCTCTTTAGAAAGCCTAACTCTCCAACTGAATACACACCATAATATATGCTTCCAGGTACTGAGTAAACTTATTGACGGAGCATGGCATAGTAAGCTATTCACTATCATCATCAACATGCACAAACCTACCTGGCCCAAAGAAATATCACTGATAGCAACTACGAGCTTGGCCATTCTACACAAGCTCATGCATTATTTTTCTTGTTTGAGTATCTTCTTCCCATAGAGTCCTTCCAAAAACAAATTCTGTGTGGTAGACACACTAAACATTCCACTGATAGACTTACTCAAGAAGGAGCAAGACTTTACTGAGACTTCACCTATGGACAAAACTTTTAGGAAGCTGAAGCAGCTCTTTATGTCTATAATGATACTGACTTGTCATAAACTTTAAATGCTGTTTGCAGTAGAGTATATCTCTTGTATTATGTGGAGACTTTTCTTCCCAGATTCATTTGGGATTGGGGTCTTCCTACCCTGCATCTTTTTCTACCGCTGACTAATTCAGTGACTCCAGCCCTAAATATTGTTCCAGTTGATTAGGTCAGTTGTGAAGATTTGTGCCACAGGGTTGCTGTGTCAGTGGTAGACACAGGAGTACTTCTGTGTTGTTGTTTTTTTGTTTGTTTGTTTTTTAGCTGGGGCTGGGTTTGAACCTGCCACCTTCTGCATATGGGGTTGGCGCCCTACTCCTTTGAATCACAGGTGCTGCCCCTAGGAGTACTTTTATTTAAATAACTGGTTTTTAATGGTGTCTTCCATAGGCAGACAGAGCCATCACACTATGCTCTCTCAAGAAAGCTGGGTTCTGGGGACTATCTGACCCTGAGAAGTCGTACAAGCTTAGGAGAAAACTGGCGTTTGTGAGAGTTGGTGTAATTGGCCTTGGGAACACTCATGTTTCACCTTCTCTGCTCCATCCCAAGCATCATTTTTAATTTAGTTTTTAAATTATTATTGTAATTTTTTAAATTTCAGAACATTAGGGGGTACACATGTTTTGTTTACATACTTTGTTTTTGTACAGATTGAGTCAAAGTTGTAAGTGTGCCCTTCAACCAGACAGGCTGCTAATATACTCAGTAGGTGTAAATTTCTGATCTCCTTCTTCCCCTACCGTCAGCTTGATTTTCATTGAGATTTATTTCTATATGTACAATTAAGTGTTGATTGATAAGTTCAAATTTGATATTGAGTACATGTATTTGTTGCTCCATTCTTGTGATATTTTGCTTAGAAGAATGGTTTTAAGTTGCCTCCAGGTTGTCCAAATAGCTTGCCATTTTATTTTATTATCTGAAGGCTTCTTAACTGGAGAGTTTAAAAAAACTTAGCACAGTGCCCAAGCCTGACCCCTAGGTATTCAGTCTTAATTGGTTTAAAATGGTTCCTGGAACTGGTATTTATAAATATTTCCCAGGTGAGGGTAAGAGACATGAACAGAGCCTTCTCTGAAGAAGACAGACAAATGGCCAACAAATGCATGAAAAATGCTTATTATTTTCAATCATCAGAGAAATGTAAATCAAAACCACCCTAGATATCACCTAACCCTAGGGAGAATAGCCCACATCACAAAGTCCCAAAGTTGTAGATGCTGGTGTAGATGTGGAAAGAAGGAACCACTTGTACACTGTTGGTAGGATTGCAAACTAATACAGCCTTTTTGGAAAGAAGTATGAAGAATCCTCAAAGAACTCAAATTAGACCTTTCATTTGATCATGCAGTCCCTTACTAGTTATTTACCCAAACAAAAAAATATTTTACCATAAGGACATTTGCAATAGATTGTTTATTGCAGCTCATTTTACAGTAGTCAAGATATGAAATCAACCTAAGTACTCATCAAAACATGAATGGATTAACAAACTATGGTATATGTATATACCATGGGATCCTTATTCAGCTATAAAAAGATGATGACATTACATCTTTTGTATTAACCTGGATAGAGTTAGAGAATATTCTCTTTACTACAGTATCACAAGAATGAAAAAGCAAGTATCTGATGTTTTGAATGCTAATATTAAGCCAGGAGAAGAACTAATACAGGCCCACATAAGATAAAAACTCAATTTAATTCAAGTTGGGAGAAGAGAAGGTGAGGGAGGAGGATGGTGAAGGAAGGAGGGGGATTGATGTGCTCTCACCTAATGGACACAATGTAAGGGTATATGGCATACTTCCTGGATACAGGGCATAACTACAACAGAGACCTTACCTACAAATGCAAATATTGTAACCTGATCATTTATACCCTCATAATCTGAAATTTTAAAAAAAATTCCCAGGTGATTGTTTTCTATTAAGGTATAACTTATACACAATAAATTTACATTTTTCAGTATACAATTCTGTGAATTTTGATGAACATATGTATTCAGGTAACTATCACTATAATCAGGATATAAAATATTTACATCATTCAAAAAAAATATCCCCAGGCCATTTCACATTTCATAGTCAATTCCTCCCACCATTCTCAGTCCCTTCCAACCTCTAAACAATTTTCTGTTCTAAGAGTTTTGCCTTTTCCAAAATGTCTCATTAATGGAATATGCAAAATTTGACTCTGGACTTTCTTGTGCACATAATGCATTTTAGATTCATCCATGTTTTTGTATATCTGTAAAGTTTAGTCTTTGTATTGCTAATTGTATGGATATACAACAGTTTATCTATTCCCCAATTGAGGAATATTTGGGTCTCCCCCCCCCCCACAGCATCCAGCAATTACTAATAAAATCCCTATAAATACTCACTTGAAGATTTTTATGTGGCCATCCTCAGATTATTTGTTTGTTCACTATGACTGAGAATGAACACTTTATCAAATGCTCACTGTAGTTTTGAAATCATGTTCTATTTCAATCCTTCCAAGTTTGACTTCCTAGTTGATCAACATTTTTCTCTGCTTTTCTTCTTTCTTTGTCTCACTTCTCTCTATTTTCATACTTATTTTGATGGTCTTACATTAACTAATTGATTTGGTTCAAGGAAACCTGGCAAGCAGCCTGGTCAGTTTTGTTACGTGTCCCGACTGTAAAAGAGACCCCTATCTCTTTCTTTATCTTTAGTTCTTAAAAAAATGTAGTTATGAATCTAATTGTGTGACTTTCTAGTATATCATCTAGGTAGTGCCTCTCTCTTCTCATTTACCAAACTGGAGGTTAGAGAGCAATGTCAAAATGATTTAGGAACCTGGAACCTACAGATAAAGCTGGGTAGGGTCAAATCTCAGTCACGTTTTCTTGGCTAGGAGGTTTCCTGGAAAGCTCAGGGTAATTTCAGAATTTCCCAAAGGAATCTCTAAAGACTGAGAATGATCTTAAAGCTCAGAGAATTGCTTTGAAGAACTAGAAAAATAGTTCTTCATTTTATATGGAACCAGAAAAAAATATATAGCCAAAGAAATTTTTAGTAATGAAAACAAAGCCAGAGACGTCACCCTACCAGACTTCAGGCTACATTACAAGTCCACAATGTTCAAAACTGCATGGTATTGGCCCAAAAATCAAGACATCAACATTTGGAACCAAATAGAAAACAAAAAGACGAAACCAGTACCTTATAGCCATCTGATCTTTGATAAACCAAACAAAAGCTCACATTGGGGGGGTGGGGTGTCGATATTCAATAAATGGTGCTGGGAGAACTGGATAACCAAATGTAAAAGACTGAAACTGGACCTGCACCTTTTGCCACTTATAAAAATTGACTCAAGGTGAATAAAAGATTTAAATCTAAAGCATAAAAATCCTAGAAGAAAGTGTGAGAAAAACTCTTGAGGACATTGGCCTAGGGAAAGATTTTATGAAGAACACATCTGTGGCAATTGTAATAATAATAAAAATAAATACATGGGACTTAATTAAACTGAAAAGCTTCTGCACAGCTAAGGACACAGTAATCAAAGCAAAGAGTCAATCCTCGGAATGGGAAAAAGTATTTGCATGTTATGAATCTGACAAAGGTTTGGTAACTGGGATCTATAGAGAACTCAATCAACAAAAAAAGAACAAACAATCCCATCTATCATTGAGCAAGAGACATTAATAGAACCTTCTCTGAGGAAGACAGACAAATGGCTAACATGAAAAAATGCTCATCATCCATAATTATCAGAGAAATGAATATCAAAACCACCCTGAGATATCATCCAACAACAGTAAGATTAGCCCACATCACAAAGTCCCAAAGTTGCAGATGCTGGCGCAGATATGGAGAGAGGGGAATACTTTCACAACGTTGGTGAGACTGCAAACTAATGCAGCTTCTTTGGAAAGAAGTATGAACAATCCTCAAAGAACTTAAATTAGACCTCCTATGTGACCCTGCAATACCACTACTAGACATTTACCCAAAGGGAAAAGATCCTTTTTACATAAGGACATTTCACTAGATCACTTATTGCAGCTTAATTTACAATCGTCAAGACGTGGAAGCCACCTAAATGCCCATCAACCCAGGAATGGGTTAACAAACTGTGGTGTGTGTATAACATGGTATACTATTCAGACATAAAAAAGATGGTGACTTTATACGTTTTGTATTAGCCTGAATGGAGTTGAAACACGTTCTTCTTAGTAAAGTATCACAAGAATGCAAAAGCAAATATCCAAAGTAGTTAATACTAATACAAAGCCAGTAGATGATCTAATTCATGCCCACATAGGAGAAAAACTCATTTCAATTCAAGCTGGGGGAGTTTGGGGTTATCCCACTTAATAGGCACAATGTAGGGGTGTATGGCACACCTTTTGTGTGTGGGTCACAATGACAAGAGGGACTCTACCTTACAAATTCAAATATTGTGACTGAGTTGTACCCTTATATTAATCTGAAATTTAAAAAAAGAAATATTTGAGCTTCAACACATTGCTGATTTTAAAATTGAGAAGTGAAATTGACATAGAATAGCCCAGTTATTGAATTACTTTATGGTGATGATGAGGGGGGCTGGAAAACAAAAAGCTCAGAGTATTGCTGGACCTTGAGGTATCTAGGGATAGGATTCTTGGATAAGTGAGCAGGAAGGAGGAGAGAGACAGAATATGAGAAGTATTTGTTTATAAACCACTCCCTGGTTTTCTTTCCTCTCAAATTGAATATTAAAAGTATCCCACAAACTCATAAAAGTTGAATATCACTGTCAACCTGACTCTCTCATTGATCTCATCCATTTCTCCATAAGAGTAACCAACAACCAGACAACTCCCTTGTAGACCATCACCAAACAGACATCTGGTTGACACTGCTTATTGTAGTCACTGGCTAAAATCCTGAATCAGAGGCCGTTTTAACATCTAGCCTGATAAAACTAGGAGGGAAGAGATGATTATTCAGGACTGCTTGCCATTAGAAAGGCAATGACTTAAAATAATAATCTACTCCCAGTGTGCTGCTTCAGTCCCCTTATCATCATCACCACCACCACCATCATCATCATTACTTAATAAATAAAAGCAAAAGAATAACAGCACAAATGACTTTAGTCCTTGATGGAAAACAAAAGAGTAGGAACTGAGAAATTTAATGGGCCAGTAATGTATCCAAATTATAGAAACAGTATGACCCCCTAAACTGATATGACATCTAGTATGCTAAGTCTTGCATGCTACCAGCCTGCTCATGGATGTTATCTTAAATATTGTCAGTCAACCTTATGAACCAGAAACTGAAGTTAGAATTTTTGTCTGGCTTTGCTGACCAATCTTGTATGTGAGTGACCAAGTCAGTACATAGGCTGTGGAGTCAGACAGATGCCTTGGATTTGAATCCCAGAACCAGCCTCGCAAGTAATATGTACTCTTATCCATATATATATATATATATATATATATCTCAGAATTATATATATGTGTGTGTGTGTGTATATACATTTGTATATATTGATGATATTGATAGGCTCCAGACCTTGACTCCTGGGTTTTGAAAGAGAATGCTATTTTTGTTAATGGAAATGCACGAGTATTTGAAACATATTGATGCAATAATTCCTAAGTCTGGGGTCATAGAGGTGACTATATTTGTTGACAGGAGGCACTGTACACACACACACATCCCAAAATGTGGAATGGAGTATTCATTGGTGGAAAAACTTAAAGAATGAAGAGGCGAATATTATGGTTCTAGGCAATTAGTCTATTGGAAGCAGTATTTCATCCTGGTATGTCCAGAGCTGGCACATGAGAAAAAGCATCTTCCCTTGAGGAGGTGAGGAGGTCCAGCAAGAAGCAAGCTGTGTCTCAGTGGACTGAGACCTCGGCATTGATCCCTTTCACAAACTGAAAACTCACAATTAGGCTTAGGTGGTTTGCAGCTCAGCCCATGTGGAAAAAGTTGATCCTGCGACTTCCAGGGCAGTATCACTTATAGCTGTGTGTCAGACTTTGACATGGCATCACTTTAAGAGCTCTTGGTTTCTAATGGTCATAAGTTTCCTGCTGATTTAATTTGAGCCAGTGCCTCCTGCCAACAAATATAGGCGCCCCCTATGACCCCAGACTTAGGAATTATTGCATCAGTATGTTCCAAATACTCATGAATTTCCATTAACAAAAATAGCATCCTCTTTCAAAACCCAGGAGTCAAGGACTGGAGCCTATCAATATTCTCAGTGAAAATAATCTAAAATAATCTTTTCATTTATCAGCCTGAATTTCAGAACAGGAAAATGTAGCTTTGACAGATCTTTCAACAAAAAAGATGGGAGGGATAAAAGATGATTAAGAAAAGGATTGGAAAGATACAATTAAGTTGGCACCCTCATAACATGCCTCTGAGTATTAAAGCTGACAAGATTTTGAGTTTTTATTAAAGTTATTAGTGAGGAAGCCTTCTCCATCTTACAATTTTTTTCTTTCCGAAGTTCCAGGAAAAAAAGCACAATTTTTCTTTAATATGTCTAGCTTCCTATACCTCAAAATATACCTTTAAACTTGTTTTGAGTAAGACAAAGAGTTTTATATTATATAGCATCTCCAAACATACATATTTCTCACATTTTTTATTGACTGTCACTTCATTCAACTGACTCTTTTAGTTTGGATGAAATACTCCTTTTGCATTCTAGCATAACTTACTTCATTATCCTATTCTGAGCATTCACACTTATAACACTAATTCCACTTGCCTATTTCCTGTATCTCCCTCAAAGATAGGCTGTGTCTATTGCATTCACAATGATATAATTGGTGCCTGATTGGAGCTTGACACATAAAAGAGATTTACAAAATGAATAGTGAATAAGTGGTTAGTAATATTTTTAAGTCTTCAGGTAAGCAATTAAAGCTGTGTTAGTGTTGCCAATGAATTGAGAAAACAATTCCTGGCAGAAAACCGTGAAATTGCCTTAAAGTCTAACTAGGACTACACACCAGCCTTGCTGACCAGGTATAAGATTGCTGCAGCAATGGATGAGAGATGATGAGGTTTGTGAACCACGTGTCAGTGAGGGTAGAAAAGAATAAATGGATAGAGATATTAAAAAGATAATATAGAAATGGAAGAAATTAGTGATTCTGTAGCATCATTATTTTAGTTTACTGGTCCTTCTAGAATCAGTGTTCACTGAGTGCAGAGACCACACCTTACTCATATTTATTTTCTCTGGACAGATTAAACATAGTGTCTAACACATAATAAAACTCAGTGAACACTGGGATGAGGACATGGAGAAATAACCATCGTATTAAGTTCACCTGTCCAATTCCTACCCCACAGCCCTTAAACCTGTCTTTTCTTCTCCATCTCCACCTCCTTACCAGTAATAGAGTTCAGACCCTATCATCTCCCTCTTGGAATTTGGCACTGGTCTCCCAAACACCAGAAGTTATGTGGTACTTTTAAGATGACTCCTCTCACTTCTGGAAATAAACAATATAGTGGAAAGAGATGGAGTTGGGTTTAAATCCTATATTTAAAATTCACTGGCCATGTGAACTTGGGTAAATTGTTCCATCTCTCTGATCCTCGGTGTTCTCACGGGTGAAGTCAAGACAATAGTAAAAGCCTCCACAGTTGTGAGGATTATTATGATCATGCATATAAGTAATTGGTGTGGTGCCTATGAAATAGTAGGTATGGGTATCAATAGATATGGGTATGCTTCTTTTTTCCAGGATGAGAACCACCATATATACAGGTGGGTCAATAAATCATTCTATATCATTTATAGAACAGACTTGTATCTAATTCATCTTTTCCTTGTGTTTGTCTGAGGTGGTCTCCTGGCTTAGCTTTCATTTGAGGAAATGAATGTATTGATAAAATTTAGGCTTTATGACTTCATCCTTTTGAGCTGCTACATGTATTACAAAATACAGTCCCATAAACTGGCTGGCTTATAAACAACCAAACTTCTTTCTCACAGTTTTGGAGGCTGGAAAGTCCAATATCAAGACACCAGCAGACACAGTGTCTGGTGAGAGCTCTCTCACTCATTGATAGCATCTTCTCACTGTGTCCCCTACTGGTAAAAAGAGCAAATAAGCTCCCAATTTTATACAGACATTAATCCTATCTATGAGGGCTCCAGTCTTATGACATAATCAACTTCTGAAAGGCCCTGTCTCCTAACACTATTTGGGTGTTAGGATTTCAACATATAAATTTAGGGGGACACAAACATTCAAACCATAGCATTCCACCATGAACCTAACTACCAACTTGGATTTTATTCATTCATTCAGTTTGTTCAAAAAATAAATGGACAACTGCCTATTCAGGACATAAACAAGGCTGTGAGGACACAGTTCCTTACCCTCACAGAGCTTGCAGTTTAGTGCAAGATACACCCAAGTAAGCAGACATTTATAATGTCATGTACTAACATTGTTGGTAGGGAAATATAGGGAACTATGGAAGCAGGCAAGGAGGAAACTACCCAGAATCAGAGGCCAGAAGTACCCTCCTTGAGAATTAAGATAAGACTGAAGGAGTGAGTGAGATGTAACCATTTGAAGAGGCAGAAAGAGAGGAAGAGTGGAAATTCCATGTGCCAAGAGGCAAAATTGAGAGAAATGATGTGTGAAAAGAGAAGAAAGGACTCCATACTAGGCAGAGACTGTAGAGCATTTAAGACGCAAGCAGACATGGGGTTGTGACATCAGCGTCCACGTGCAAAGATGGTGCCCTGAAGGCAATGAAGGAAATAGTAAGAGGTGAGCCCAGGGAGTTCCATATCTGCACACAGACTGCCATCAATTTATCATTCACCTACTCTACCACCCACTCTTTCCCTGTCTTCTCTCTTTCTTTTGCTCCTTTGTCTCTCAATGGAATACTGAAAGAAATGGAGGCTTAACAGCTGCTTTGACCACAACGCTATATGTCCTGCCATGGGATCTTTATGCGATGCCTAAACTCTCCCCTGACAATGAGTAAAATTATGTGTGAGGCTGAAGGCAAACTGTAGAGGCCACCAGCTCATCCTTCTTGGTTGCCTTATGCCTGTGAAAGAAAAAAAGACCATTAACAAACTTAAAAATCTTACACATGAAAAAAAACTTACATATGCATTCCATCTAAATTGCATTGAAAAGAGTCTGTGTTCAATGATGAGCATGCCTGGGCTCTGTGGTAGTTTAGAGGATCACTGGGGACCTATCCCACAGAATGTTTGCCCCTCAGAGTGCTCAGTGCTTGCCTATGTTTCTGCCCATCATGGCCTAGGTTACTATAGTAGCCTCCCATTTTTGAGAAAATAAATTCAGACACAACAATATTATGCTAGCTAACTTTTATTTTTCTTATTTTTCTACTTATTACCAATTATCTGTGATTAACTAGTCCATATAAAATATCAGTTGATACAAATTATTTATTATACTACTGACTTATCTACATTTGTAGCAAGTGGTTAAGAAGTTATTTGTGGTTCACCTCTAAATGATGCACCTTGTTTGTTCAACATAAATTCATCTACCATGAATTGAGTATTTACTCTGTATAACTTGTTCTGCCAAGCACAGTAATGAACGTTCCACAGTATTTGACCTCAAAGAATTTATAGTCTGGTGGAAAAGATGACCGTGTATGTAATTAACTATTCTCCAAGTCATTTTGTGGTCACAGCAACCTGCTCATTTTCTCTCTGTTCAAAACCATCCTTGTGCCTCCTTCCAGTACTTGCTCTGACTGACATTTCTATGTAAATGTTGAGGGCAAAAGTGTAAATAGAGACACACTTATCATACATGTATATATTTAAAAATCATAAATCCAGATATCAAACTGTTACTTAAAATGTAACTTACCTTTCTATCATGATAAATATGTCTCCAGAGGCCAGGCCTGGATTTAGAATTTTCAGGCTTCTTGGATTTTCTTGCTGAACCTAGAGATGTAGAAGAGCCAACCTCTATCCCTAAGCCCTGGATCCAGGCCCATCCTACTTCTTTCCCTACTCTGGTTTTCTCCTGTACAACAAAACCTCTCAGGTGTAGAGGTATGCACAACTTAATCACAAGTCCAAGCCCCATCTAAACTCCTTAGCATCACTCCTGGACACCCCTGGGTCTGGGGTGCACACACTGTCAGCACCTTCTGTTTTCAAGGGGATGGACTTTGGGAAAGGGCCACTGTAAGCTTGGAAGGGAGTTTGTGGATGTTTGGGTAGGAAACTAGAGTACTAGATGCTTGGAACTTGATCCAAAAAGTGGGGCAGATGATGTTGCAGGGCTAGAGGAAGGCCACCCCAGGATCCTGATAGCACAGAGTACACAGCAAGGGCTCCTCTTGCCTCACCTAAGGATGGTACTGCCGACCCTCTTCCTTGTTTGTGTGGTAAACTTGTGCTTATTCCTCAAGATCTAAGCAGGGGTCCTCAAACTTTTAAAATGTGGAGCCAGTTCACTGTCACTTAGACTGTTGGAGGACCGGACTATAATTTAAAAAAATAAATATGAACAAATTCCTATGCACACTGCACATATCTTATTTTGAAGTAAAAAAACAAAATGAGAACAAATATAATCACACCACTTCATATGGCCTGCGGGCCACAGTTTGAGGACCCCTGATAAGGTATCTCCTGACAAAACTATATTCTTTGTATCATTATTATGGACTGCATATGCCACTAAATTGAGGGTTCTTAAGGGCAGAAAATATTTTTCAATCCTATTTTTGTCTCCAGCACCTACATAGGGCTTACCATTAGAAGAGCTCAATAAAATTCTGTTGAATGAACGAATGTAATAGTATATTTGTAAGCACACTCAAGGGCCATTCACACTACAATGCTAGGCTAGCTAAAAGGGAAGACATTTTGCTTCCAGTATGCTTTTAGCCTGTTCTGCCTTAAAAGTTTAGTATTAAGCTATTGCTTGTTTATACAAATGCCAGGCACAAGATTAGAAAATGACCTTGAGGAAGAAAAACAGATCAAAAATCCAGAATAGGCCAACCTCAGACTGCTCATGATAAGATGCACCAGATAAACTCTTGTTTGCTGATAACCATCGAGCAATTCAGGATTATTATCAACCTGTTGAGTCTTTCTCCCCAAGTCATAGAAATTAGCTTGAGACTGAAAAAGGAATTTACTCTGGCAGGGTTTTATGGGGGTGGGGGTTTTGCTAGAACAAAAGGGAGAGAGTGCTAGTTAGGAGCAACCAGACTGGCTCTCTGAACAAAGGGCTGGGGAGCTTTTGAAGGGGAGAGAAAGTTTCACAAAAGCATTGAAATCATAAATCACAGAAGTAGGGTTTTGTTGACAGCTGACCATCTGGAGATCATGCTTCTTCACCCATCACATATCTCATAGCATGTTAAATCTCCACTCTTAAGCATGATTTTTAGCATTAAAATGAAGCAAAACATCTATGAACAGTCAACTTTGCAACCAATAGTTGCAAAGTAGTAACCAGTTTGTGGTGGCTTGAACTGGGGTCAGAAGCCCCCTGCACTAATGATTGCCAAGTCCTGGTAAAGAGAGCAGAACTATCTTCTCTTGAAGCTGGGTATTAATAATTTTCAAAGCTTTTGTTCATTATTGTAGGAAGACTTAAGCTTTGGCTCAAGGCTCAGGCAAGTAGCTAAAGTCCACCTCCTCTACTATCTCATGATGACTTACACAAAGCTTGCTTTTTGCCATCAATCCCCCTTAATTCTTTCTCTTTATATGGTGGTCAGTAAATACAGAAGGTGAAATGGTCTTTGGTACAATCATCCACCATCTCCTCAGGCTGCTGTCACTTGAATAAACCACTTTTGTTTCACCAACACTAATCTCTGTGTTTGGTTCTTGGGTGGCGGGCAGCCAAACTTGTGGTCAACAACATTTTCACCCAGCAATGTGGAATTGTTATGAAAGATATGCAATGGCCCAGGAGGCTCTGGGAGGTTGTCACAAAGAAGGTGTTATTGGAGCTGAACTTAGAGGAATAAATAAGATTCTGGGAAAGAATTCAGGGAAGGGAATTCCAGACAGAAGGAAACACGTTTTCCATATTTACAACTCAAGACAAAGTATGTAGATCAAGCATTTCATTCAAATACCTTCTTTTACATACATGAAAAAAAAATCATTTATAACTGCTTAAGACCTTATTCTGTTTTAAGTATATTTTCAGAATCTATGCATTGCAAAGTAGTTCTAGCTCTTTTAAAAGAGCAAGGGTGTTCTTCCAGACTGAGGAGGTGGAGAAAATGGCTGGAAGCCTGCTAAATTGTTAGAAAGGAGATTAATGTTATGTAAATGTAAGTAATTAATCAGCAAGCACCTGGAAGCCAAACACCTGATGTGAAGAGGCCATTCTTTGAGAGGAGAAAATTGCTCTCCTCTGATTAAAATTGGATTATCAGACAGCATTCAGATACATCTTTGCTTCTAACTTCTCCTAAACTGTCTGGAGTTGAATGTAATTTCCCCCTCTCCTCCATATAAAGAGAAAAAGAGGAGGTGCATGACTTGATCCGAGAACCAGCTGAGAATCAGCTGAAGCCCATGGCTAAAGAAAGAGAATTGAGGACAAGAACTGAGGACCAGCAGAACTCTCTGGGGAGCTCAGAGTTGTGGGCTGAAGACAGGCAACAGTGTCACTACTGACGTTACAGGGCATTCAAAAATTATAAAAGTAAAGATTTTGTGGATATCTCTTCTTGGTGGATGGGGGTGCTGGTTCCCTGAACCCAGCTGACCTGATTTGATTACTCAGCTGACCTAGAAAGTTCAACCCAGGTGTTGCAGGAAGACAATGCCCAAGGGAGAGAAAGAGCACCCAAACACCATGTTTATAAGAGGAAGGGCTTTATTCACCAGCTGGGAGCTTATGGCATAGAAGAATTCCAAATGGCTACACTCTCAGACTGGCTTGGTCTTTCCCTTTTTATCAGTCAAAAAGTTCCAACCTATAGGTACCTTTTTCATCGGCCAGTTTGAATCAAGCAGGAAATGCTATTCCAGCTGCCCAACAGTACTATAGGATTTCACAGAAGTAGAAATTTCCAAGTTCCAGGAAGTTAAGTATACAAATTCCCAAGAGCTGAGTTAACAAGGAGAGGACCCTGCAGGTGTATCCTTGTGGCCTCCTTGAGAAAACCTGTTCTCCTGAACCTCACCCTTCTCAGGTATCCTCTTTCACAGGCACAGTGGGAATTGAAAGCAAAAGTGAGTGGAAACTGAAAATAAAATTGGAGCGGCACAGGCAGCATGAATCACAAGAACTTTTATTTAAGAGAAAGGGAAAGTTTAGAGGTAGTAGGTCCCTCTCATGAAGGAGAAGTGAGAGAGAGGGAGGCACAAAAGCAGTGCAGAGGTATAAATACCTCTTTCTCTGTTTGAAATTGGTTGCAACTCTTTCATTGGCTTCTCTACATCTCCAGGCATTATTGCCCTTTTCTATTGATTAATAATTATTGTCTTTTTCCATTGGTCATTGGTTACTTAGGTTACTTCATACCCACATTCTTCCTTTCCCTTTTGTGGTGAGAACTGTTGAGTTGTGAATGTTGCTATGGGCCCTCTAGATTTCCTTGTTCAGCAGGCCAAGCTTTCCCCCCATCCCCCTGTCAGCCCCTTTCTTCATGTCCCTTCTCATCTCTTACCTTTTCCTGTTGCAGTATTCATTCTCTGGTCTTCTGAAACAGCCCTTCCTACCTGTTGGACACCAGCCCAAGTGGAGGAGGATGGCTGCCCCATCTTCACCTCATAATGCTGGTATAAACATGCTCAGGTCTAGAATCTCAGAGGAGTTCACCCTTCCAGCCTCAGGAATTGAATCAGGAATAAGCCAAATTGAGCCCTTCTAGTGGGCTTTACTTTGGAGAAGAGTTCCTACTCCTAGGATTGCTAACTGTAAGTCATGTATGCTTGCAGATCATGTATGCTTAGCATCATTCCTGACATGGGCCAAGAGCCTTATGGAGAACAAAGCCGTAAGGCTCATATACAAAGTTTTTTAAGTGAGGAAGGAGGAGCCAAAAAATAAAGGCATTTCCAGAAATGAAAAAATAAAACAAAAACAAGATCCTTCGACTATGTTTATAGGGAAAAAAAATTAGTTTGAATTAGGACGTGAAGCTATGAGGAAGAACTCCAGCCATGACTGCAAATAGAACTGAGTATTTAGCATTCAGTCCCTTCGCAGATTTATTTCAGGTCAGGGAAGAACAAACAATCAAACGCAGATCGCTGAACAGGAACTGGAGCACACGGGTCTGGCCGTCCGGATCCTGGAACTTTCTGTCTTCTGTCTAACAAGCCATTGGAACAGTGTCTGTTCTCCACTCTGCTGCCATCAGAATCACTTAGGAGGATCTTAACACACCAGCACCCCAGTCTTCACCCTCAGAAATTCCAGAACAATTATTTTATAATGTGTTGCCAGAGTTGAATTATTGGAAGAGCCAAGTGATTCCTACATTTGCTTTAAAAATGGTGGGTCTCTGATTCCTGGGCACTTCTCCCTGGGTCTGTCATTCCAAAAAGAAAATCCAGAATGGCACAGCCTCCTTTTGTTTTCATCTGTGAGTCATACACGGGCAAAGATATGGCACAGGTAAGGGAAAATGCTTTCAGACCTGAAGTCCATCGCTCAGCAGGGAAAGCATGACAATTCTGTTTTAAGGAGAAATTCTAAATTGTTTCTTAAAGTGTGTTTGGTGCTGGCAGGTGCACTAGAAGGTCCTCGGGTGAGCAAGCGGAAGACGCCAGTGAGACAGAGCCCTGGGCAGGGCTAAGGGCTCCTCCACCCGGCCCGCCCTCAGCACTCACGTGGGAAACTGGCTCAAGGCAGCCAGGGTGTCCCTGCAACTAACCTTCATGCCCGTGGAGTGAGCAGTTTCTTTAAATACAATAGAACCTCTGCCACTTTGAAGATAAGCTCTCACAGGCTGCTTGAAACAATAATTCTGTACTTTCTTTCCTGTTTCTAGATTTATTTTAAGTATTAGTATAAAATGTCAGAGCAGCTGATAGCAGCCAGATCAGTTTGTATCAAACCCGACTGCCTGTTTGTAGTATATTACAGCTATATTTGACACAGGAAAGCACTTAATCATGCCTGCTATCAGCACACCACACCCACCTTTGTGAGGACCCTCAGAGGCTTTGAGATTTATCACTGTGAACTTGAACTGGATGGACAGGCCCTAATGGATAGTGCAGTCTGCTTCTGAAAAGTTCAGGCTAAGAGTGCCCCATCCACGACCCAACTGCCAAGAGAAGTCAGGAACACCAAGGGCCTCTCAGAAACAGAAACTGATGGACACCACATGTGCCCTGACTTAATCGGAACTCTGATGAGTGTAAATCTGATGACATGGTAACAAACTCCCTCTACTTCATTTTTCTCCCAAAATTGCAGCTTCTGAGGGCCCCTTTAGCCACATTTCCCTCTTTGTGCCAGCTGATAAATGATACTTGTAAGACAGAAAAGGCAAGTGGCATTCTCACAGTTCACCAGTCTCATGGCCACCTGCACAGCCAGGTGCCCTGGGAGGCAGCACAGCAGACAGGGCCATGCCGTCCATTTCACTCATGAGGTCTCTGAGTCTTGCAGAGGCGCGTGAGCTGACCTCTGCACACGTCCTGTCCCTAAATCCTTCCTCTTAAATGTGACACACTTGGTGTCCAGGATCTAGCTTTGGCTGTTAACCAGAAGTTGAGAAACCTGGGTTCTGCCCCTAGTCAGAATTATTTTTTGGTTTCTTAGACAGTCTTACTCCATTGCCCCATACTAGAGTGCATGGTGGCCGAGCTGACAGCAACCTCAAACTCTTGGGCTTAAGCGATTTTCTTGCCTCAGCCTCCTAAGTAGCTGGGACTATAGGTACCCACCACAACACCAGCTATTTTTTTTTTTTTTCTAGAGATGGAGTCTCGCTCTTGGGCAAGCTGGTCTCAAACTCCTGAGCTTTAGCAATCCACCTGCCTCAGCCTCCAGAGTGCTAGGATTACAGGGTGAGCCACTATGCCCAGCCTGGTGTCAGCACTCTATGTGAACACTACTGACCTCCTAAGATTCTGCTTCCACTTCTGATATGGGACTGATGCAGCCTCTGCATATGTCAGAGGATAGGAATGTGCTATCACTTTGCTGTGAGATGCTAATATTGGCTTAGCACCCTAGCTCAGTGGTTAGGGTGCTGGCCACATACACCAGGGCTGGCAGGTTCGAACCTGGCCTGGGCCTGTTAAACGACAATGACAACAACAACAACAAAGCCAGGCATTGTGGCAGGCACCTATAGCCCCAGCTACTTGAGAGGCTGAGGCAAGAGAATTCCTTAAGCCCAAGAGTTTGAGGTTGCTGTGAGCTGTGAAACCACAGCACTCTACCGAGGGTGACATAGTGAGACTCTGTCTCAAAAAAAAAAAAGAAAATAGAATTACAGTTCAAAGCCAGAATGACCAGACACAGCTCAGCTCTTCCAAGGTACTTACCAAACCCCTCTGAGCCTCAGTTTTCACATATGTAAAATAGCAAGAACAGAATCCTTTCAATTTTTTTCCTTCTTCTTATGGACATTTTCAAACTTTTTATTAGTGTACTATTTTATTTTAAAATATTTAATTGACAAAGATTGTATTTTTCCAAGTAGGCAACATGGTTAATGTATACATTGTGTAATGATGACCATAATCAAATTCACTAACACAGCCATCACCACACCCACTGTGCATCACACCCCTAGAACTTATTCAGCTTAGAACTAAAGGTTTGTAACCTTTGACCACTCTCTCTCCATTCCCCCACCTCACAGACTATTCCCTGCTCTGGGTTCCAGTGTTCAAACATATGTTTTAAGGTAGAGAGAATATAGTAGCATGCACTTTCGGGTTGCCTCACAACTCATCAAGTTTCATAACCATGGCACATCAGCGCCTCACAGCTGTGTTCATGTCAACATCTGGCGGCGTCTTGCTGGGTGGTGTTCATTATTGTCGTGTGTTTTTGTGTGTGCTGTAGGGTGACAGCTCTGATGATTATTCCAGAAAAAGACTTCCAAAATTGCTTTCAAGAGTGGACTAGGCTGTAGGGTTGGTGCATAGCTTCCCAAGGAGAGTACTTTGAAGGTGCTCATAGTGATATTTGGCAATGAGATATGTAGCACTTTGTCTAGGACGAGATTGCAAACTTACTTGTCAGACCTGTATTACCTGGCCACAGACCTTTTTTTCCTGGATTCCTTTAAAACAAATCCCAGTATCATGCCATTTCCCCTATCACTGATAATCATGACAGTGCACAACTCTCATTGTCACACCTAGCAAAATTACCAATAATTCTTTAATGTCTGATATCTGTTCTAAAGCCAACTTTTCCACTTGTCTCAAAGATATATTTTTACAGTTGGTTTAGTTACACTGGAACACAAATAGGGTGCAGGTGTTGGTCTCTTACTGGACTTTCAGTCACTTTTATTCTTTAACACTTACCTCTCTTTTATTGTTATTTATTTAGTGGGGTTTGTGTGTTTGTTTGTCTTGAGACAGTCTCACTTTGTAGCCCTTGGTAGAGTACCAAGGTGTCATAGCTCACAGCAATCTCAAATTCTTGGGCTTAAGTGGTTCTCTTGCCTCAACCTTCCGAGTAGTTGGGGCTACAGGCATCTGCTACGATGCCTGGCTAGTTTTTTTCCTATTTTTATTAGAGTCAGAGTCTCACTCTTGCTCAGACTGGTCTCAAACTCTTGAGCTCAATAATCCACCTGCCCCAGCCTCCCAGAGTGCCAAGATTACATGGGTGAGCCACTACACCAGCCCTGCACCGGCCACTTCTCCCGTTTAAAAAAAAAAAAAAAGTTGTATTATCTTGGGAATGTTCCCCGCCCTAGGATAAGCTGATTGCTTCCTTCTGGTGATACTTAATTTTGTATCTCACAGTTTTGATGGTTAGGATTAGGTATATTTGTTTGCTGGAGTCGTCATAACAGAGTATCGCAGACTGAGTGGCGTGAACAACAGAAATTTATTGTCTCTAAATTCTGGAGGCCAGAAGATGCCAGCAGGGCTGGTGTCCTCCGAGGGCTGTGAGGGAGGGGTCTGCTCCGGACATCTCTCCTTGCCTTGGAGATGCCCATTTTCTCCCGGTCTTCATATCTTCTTTGCTCTACCTGTGTTTGCCCCTGTGCTCAATTTTCACTTTATAAGGACACCAGACACATTGGACACACTAACAACAACTTTATTTCCAAATAAAGTCACAATCTGATGCACTGGGAGTTAGGAATTCAACATATGAATTGGGCAGGGGGATACACAACTCTCAACAGCACAATATCTGGCACATGGTAAAACTTCTGTGCATAGTAGCTGCCCATCACTGGATCATTAATGTGTTATACTGTTACTTACCTAAAGATTAAATGAGGCAATAGATGTGTAACGAAGCACAGAGCACAAGCCTAGCACCATAAATAGTAGCTATTACGCTATAACATGTCACAATGTTTCTTATTTAGTCATTGTTTCTAATACTAATTTTTCATTAAAATATTATTTAATAATTTTTAAATAACAATTTAAATTCAGAAGGCTTGGGAAGAATGAGCCACAGAAGTGATCGATTTGCTAGGTAGAGGGACAGGAATAAGTTCGCAAATCAGGAGGCCCGAGGGCAAAGGCGGCCGCAAGATGGGGTCCTGGCCTTCTTGTGTCACCGGCTACACGTGGGGCAGGTCGCATTTCCAGACCGGGGATTCTTTTTCTCTGAAATGATCAAACATTGTGCATTCTCCAGCCCCTTTTCACGTCTAAAATCCTAGTTTCTATGGGAAAAAGGACGGTGAAAGGCACAGCATGAGACTATCACTCACCAAATATATTTCATCATACTTCAACCTGATACTTCATTGCATTTGAAGTATACCAAAAAAACTAACAAAAAATTTTGCTTGTTACTAGGGAATAAATCATTCTTAAAATGGACTGGGAAAAAAGGATTTTCGTAAAAACAGCCAGGCCGACACGTGTCCGTCCTCTCAGATGGTACCACCACCTTCTTCACTGCAGCTTAGCCCTCACTTATTTTTCTGCTCCATGGACCATTGCAACTTTCTTTTTAACATTCGCTCTTGGTCCCCGTTTGTGGTTGTTTCTTGTTTGTGAGCCTCCAAGCAGCTGTTCTGTGAGTGTCTCTGCCCCCACCCCCACCCCCACTCTGCCGCCTCCTTTGCCTGCCCCTCCTTGGTCCCTTGTGCCTTCCTCTTATTTTTTTCTTCTCAAATCTGAAATTTGGGAAGAGCCAACATCTCTCAACAAGGAGACAGACTCACCTACACCATCCCAGCAAGACTTTGTCCTAAACAACCTCTGCCTGTCTTTTTCAGACAAGATCGGGCGCATTCAGAGTGGTATGGCCATAGCCTGCCTGTCTTTTTCAGATGACAACTGTCACCCATGGGGAGGTGACCTGGCTGGGTATAGACGACAGAGTGGCACATACAGCTTGTCAGCCCTCTACAGGTGCACAAAGCCTCTGCCTCACAGCCAACACAAAGTCATCAATCTCTTGTGGGACCATTCGTCTCTGGGGGCAATTCTAGCCAGAGGCTCGGCTAGGTGCCCGGTACTCTACTGGGAACAACGGTGATAGTGGTGTTAAGTGAGGAGAAGGAGATCCTAGTGCTCAGGGCAGCAGAGAACACAGCTTTCGTGCTGTGAGAAGTGTGACTACACAACAATCAGATAATCAGAAATGATCACTAATTGAAAAGGAAGCCTGGAGTCTGCAGAGGCCCTTAACATCTTCACATTACTATGCATAGAGGAGCAGGGCCTTGAAGGCAGCCACCCCCGGTATGGAGAGAAGGGATGCACTGGTCTCCAGCAGTGGGGAGGGCAGAGGCCACCCAGATCAGGACATAGCGTCCAGAGGCCTGGGGACTTGGGGCCCATTTCTATGGTGGCTTCACTTGTCTATTCCATCCTTCTGCAGGGGCAGCTTTTTGGTCTTCATGTAGCTTCTCTAGCGGGCTTCCCTCCTGAGAAGACACAGTTCCCATCTGGAAGAGTTAGGCGGCCTTTCTATCTCCAGCCAGTTTCATTTGCTTGGACTGTATAGATGAATTTTCTTCCAGATTTCCCTAATAACTCTGGATAAGCTGAATAGCCCAAGTTACATGACCAGAACCTAGCAACTCTTTGGATATGACAGGGGAACAATGAAGAAACACTCGAGGATGATATCACACGCTCAGTCGCAGTTCCCAGAGGGAGGATATGCCACACGCACAATAAGAAAAAGTAGAATTTATCAACACATTCATCATCTTCAGGTCTTCCCTCACCACCCACCCTCTGTCTTAAACTTTTACTCTGTTGGGAGGAGCCTATAATTTCAGGGGCCATGTTTCATGTCTATATTCATTTAAAAATTGTGTATTAGTGCTTTCCATGTGCAAGAGGCTGAACTAGACGTCAGGAGATTGAACGAGAGTGAGAGACACCCCATTTATACAAACTATGCCACGTGCTCACCCCATTTATACAAATTAAAGAAAACAGAAACAAATACTTGTCTCAAAGAAGTAAAGTGACTTTCCAGTGTCCCTGGGCTAAGAGGTGACGGGGAAGGGGGGGGGGGAGAGCCAGCCCAGGCCTGTCTCAGGTCCACACCCCTTCTCTGCCAGCACATGTCACTGCCACGTTAAACTCTCAGGATGGCCTGTGGGGAGCAGGGCTGGAGGGTCTGTGTCTGACAGTGGGGAGAGGAAGGATGCTGGGTGCCCTCCCACGGGAGCTGTGCTGCTGCAGAGCCTGAAGCTGAGAATTGGGATGAAAAGGAGGCCCAGAGCTTGTCCGAGGCAGCCACTTTTGATCCAGGACAGTGCAGGAGTCTGGGAGCTGGAGTGGAGGGAGATTTCCTTCTCCTTCTGCCCAGGAAAGCTGGATTCTCAGCTCTGCTGATTTTATAGGAGAAATGGGGCTGACTCAGAAAACCCCTATCCACATACACTAAAAAAGTCAGATTCTTTCATAAAGTTTTACTTTAGGAAAGCTGGAATCTACTCTGCATCATTCCAAATGACAAGTTGAGGCTGATGACATGGCCTGTGTGGCACTTGGCAATGTACAAAGTGTTTCTCTGCCCACCCTCTGGTCTGACATCTGGGGGCCTTGTTACACCTTGAAACAGGTGTTTGCAGAAATGTTCTACACCCCCCCTGCCCAATGCCATGACCATGGTCACAGGTAGCTACAGGATATTTGAAATGTGACTAGTGAAACTGAAGAACATAATTTTTAATTTAACTAACATAAGTTTAAGTTTAAGAAGCCCCATGTGGCTGGTGGCTGCTGTGCTGGACAGTGCACTTGGAGGTGTCCAGGACTTGTCCAAGTTCATGGCTTCAGTAAGCTTTAGTGCCTGGATTCCTCTATTTGCAGTAACAGATTGCAACAGAAATTCCTCCTGGGTTCCTTGAGTTAATCATCGGCCTGATTCAAATGCTGGAAATTTAATTCTGTTGTGAAACTTCTCAAGTATGAATTCGATAAGAGGAAGGAACAAAAATAATTGAAATCAACTTTCCCTTATGTCAATCAGGTGTGAATGTGTTGGGCAATGGGAGAATAATATATATATTCCGTCACCTGAGCAAAGTTTTCCACTCAGGTGTGGGTAAAAGAATGAGCTTCTGAGCCCAACAGTGCAGGCAATTGTCTAGGTTAGTCTGTTCACTGAGGGGACGGTGTGACTGACTTTCACCTTCTGGGAGAAAAAACAGAATTCCTATCTCCTCAGCCTGCCTCCGGATAGGTCCCTTCCTTCTCCTTTGTGATTCTCTAGTAACCATCTACTCCAGAAGGTTCCAGGAACCAGACAGAAATCATTATCTGATACAATTCCCGCTCATCAGAGCTGGTTAGGCCAACTGAGGGGACGCTAGGGGCAGGAGAAAGGAAGGGCATTCATCAGTGAAAATCTCAGGCTTTAGTACGAGAGAGCAACTAGGGGCATAAGAATTAGAGCAAGTTCCCCGGGGAAACATTTCATCTGTCTCGAGGGTGTAAGTACAGCCCTCTGTCAATCTAAACAAATATCTCTTCTTGCCATATTCTGAGGACCGTCATCTCACTCCTCGGAAGGACCCAGGTACTGTTTCTTTGTCTCAGCTCTTTGCCTACTAAGTGATTTGGAACTGGCTGGGGGAAATCTGCCAATGACAACACTGACACCTCCCGCCCAAGCCTGACCTTTGGGAGGCTGGGGCCGCCCGTCGCGTGAGTCTGAGGGGTTCTCAGAAAGCTGCACATTCCTATCTCCTCAGCAGGCCTCCAGATAGGTCCCTTCCTTCCTGCATGGATAGGGGTGTAGGTTAGCCAGGCAGGTGACCCTCACCTCCAGCCCAGATTTACTTAGGAACCTCATTTCATCCTCATTATTAATAGCTGGGTGTGCTAATGTTTCCTGAAGAACACGATAAGAAGCACACAGAATGAGAAGAGAACAAATGCGTGACTCGGCACTTCTCCCCCACTCAGCAGCTGCGGAAAGCTCCTCGGTGGCCCAAGGAGATCTGCGAGGCCTGGGCCTCCTGCCCAGTGTCTGCCTGAAGAACTACTATGGCGTGAGATAAGGGTGTGCAGCCCTGACATTCAGAAAAACAGTAGATAGTGTCCATGTAACACCCCTCTCCAGCCCTCCAGGTGCCTGAAGTCAGTGAGCAGAGCTGCCTTCTTAGTTTAACCACAGGGCCGGCTTCTGCCTCCTGAGCTCCAGTTAGTTTGCTGAAGGGAGGAAGCCACAGTTTACTGAGAACTGTGTGCAAGGTTTTTATCTCTGTCTTTCAGGTCAGTCCCTGCATCTCCCTGTGAAATCAGAAATATTAAATGATTTTAGAGATGGGGAAGGTAAGTGATTAGCCAAGACCACACAGCTAGTTAGAGGAAGGGTAAACATCCAAACTGATCCATCAGTCTTCCAGCACCAAGCTGCCCCCTGGGGTAGCAGGATCTGAATGGGAGCTGAGTACCCACTATGACACAGGACTGAATTGTGGCCCCCACCAAAATAATGTATGTGTTGAAACCATAACCCTCAGTGCAACTGTGTTTCAAGGCCTTTGGGGAGCTAATTAGGGTTAAATGAGGTCATAAGGGCATTCCTAATCCAATAGACTGATGTTTTAATAAGAGAAAAAGATACCAGAGCTCACATTTTTGGGGGGGAGATTCATTGAGGGTACAAAGAATTAGGTTACACTGATTGCATTTGTTAGATAAAAATCCCTCTTTTAATTGTGTCCCGCCCCTAAGAGGTGTGCCGTATACCGTGACCCCATCCCTCTCCCTCCTCCCCTTCTCCCCACTTGCTCATTCCCCTGCCCCCCTCTCTTGTATTAACTCATTTGCTGCCTTCATATTAGAATAGAGTTGGACTCTTGCTTCTTGCTTCTCCATTCTTGTGATGCTTTACTAAGAAGAATGTGTTCCACCTCCATCCAGGTTAATACAAAAGATGTAAAGACTCCATCTTTTTTAGTGGCTGAATAGTATTCCATGGTGTACATATACCACAGCCTGTTAATCCCTTCCTGGGTTGTGGGCATTTAAGCAATTTCCACATGTTAGCGATTATAAATTGAGCTGTGATAAACAGTCTAGTGCAAATGTCCTTATGAGAAAAGGATTTTTTTCCTCTGGGTAGATGCCTAGTAATGGGATTGTAGGAACAAATGGGAGGTCTAATTTGAGTTCTTTGAAGATTCTCCATGCTTCCTTCCAAAATGGTTGTATTAGTTTGCAGTCCCACCAGCAGTATAAAAGTGTTCCTTTCTCTCCACATCCACACCAGCATCTGAAGTTTTGAGACTTTGTGATGTGGGACATTTTCACTGGGGTTGGGTGGTATCTCAGGGTAGTTTTGATTTTCATTTCTCTGATGATTAGGGATGATGAGGATTTTTTTTCATATGTTTGTTAGCCATTTGTCTGTCTTCTTTAGAGAAGGTTCTATTCATCTCTCTTGCCTAGTCATATACGTTGGGATTGTTGGCTCTTTTTTTGTTGATTAGTTTGAGTTCTCTGTAGATCCTAGTTATCAAGTTTTTATCCAATTCATAATATGCAAATATCTTTTCCCACTCTGAAGGTTGTTTGTTTGCTTTGGTTGTTGTTTCCTTAGCTGTACAGAACAGAGCTCACACTTTCTTTTTGTTGTTGTTGTTGCAGTCTGGGTTTTTTTTGGCTGGGACTAGGTTTGAAACCACCTCCTCTAATATATGGTGCTGGTGCCCTACTCCTTGAGCCACAGGTGCTGCCCAGAGCTCACACTTTCTAAATGCACACAAGAAACACACCTTATGAGCACCCAGTGAGAAGGCAGCCGTCTGCAAGCCTAGAAGAGAGGCCTCACCAGAAACCAGCCCAGTAGGCATCTTGAACTTGGATTTCTAGAACTGTGAGAAAATAAATGTCTGCTGGGTATTCTGTGATGATAGCTCCTTGGAACTCCTCATATAGCACTCAAAAGAATGTCCCCTCACACATCCTGCCTCTCCAGCAGGGCCAAGGGCTAGGTGATATGGATGACTTAGTTTCCCAAGGCAAAAAAATGATGGGGACCCAAAAAAACTTAGTAATTAAGATAAATAATATTTCCATGAAATATTTTTTAAAAACAAAATTAATGCTAAAACATAAGGGTTCGGCTACTTCATAATTTTGCCCAGGAAATAGGCAAAATAGTTAGCCATGGTTGATAGGTATATCTCCCTAGCTTTTCAGTGCACGTGGAGCCCCAGACTCCATGCTTGAGATGAAGGAACTACCCTTCTCCCCATTACTGATTATGAAGATGTTGACAACAATCAACAAGTGTGGACTGACTGAACACCAGCTGTGTTGTAGACTTTGTCCTGGGTACAGAGTATTCAACAGTGAGCAGGGCAGACCAGGCCCTGCCTCCTGGAGACGACGTCTGCAGAGGGACAGAAGCAAATGGGGGCACGAGGAGTTCACAGCGCTGGGGCTGCACTCGGCACGTGCAGAGGAGAGTGGACGGTGGAGACATGGAGAGGACTCCTAAGCTTGGCTGAGAGAGTCAGGAAAGGCCCCCCTGGGGAAGGTGGCATCTCTGGCAGTTTACAAAGTGACAGAGGGAGGGAGACCTGGCTCCAGGCAGAGGAGAAACATGTGCAAATCCTTAAGATGCTGCTGCCCACTGAACACGGACAAATCACAGTGAATTGGCACTAAAAGCTCGTGGCATCCTGTGGGTGAGCTTCCTCACACATGCACATCTGATCCATCAACAAATTCAATTGGTTCTACCTTCAAACTGGGGCCAAGTCCAGTCTGAGCCTCCTACCTGACCTGTGGCGCCATCTTTGCCATCTTCAGTCACTTCTCAGTGCTCATCCCAGTCACCTTGCTAAATGATGATGTGGCTCATGCTGCTTCTCAGGCCTAAACCCTCCGATTGCTTCTCGTCCCTACTCAGAGTCAAGTCAAATAAATCAAATACCCTGTGCCACATGTCCCACCGTCAGCTCTCCCCACTCACTTCCCTATCACAGTTTCGTAATTGTGGACTTTATCTTGTTTCTTGTTTGTATCCCCTGTTGACTGCCCAAACTACCACCAGAAAAACTTGGTAAAAAGCTATTTTTATTAGAATCAGACTGTCTTGACAGAATCTTAGCAGTGTTTGAAAATAAGAAGTTAGAGCAAAGCTAATGTAGATATCAAGAGTAGCTATTAATAAATATTTCTAAATACAAGAACAAATGAGTTATTATTTCCATTTGTAAAATAAAGAAACTGGGCCGGGGCAGTAGCTCCTGCCTATAATCCCAGGAGTCTGAAAGGCAGAGGCAGGAGGATATCTTGAGCTCAGGAGTTCAGGACCAGCCTGAGCAAGAGCAGACCCCGTCTCTACTAAAAATATAAAAAATTAGCAGGGTGTTGTGGCAGGAGCCTATAGTTCCAGCTACTTGGGAGGCTGAGACTAGAAGATCACTTAAATCTAAGAGTTTGAAGTTGCTGTTGAGCTAGGCTGATGCCACAGAGACTGTAGCCTGGGCAACGAGCAAGACTCTGTCTCAAAAATAAATTGATTAATTAATTAAGTAAATTGTAAATCAAGTAACTTTCTTTAGTCACATAACTAGAAGAACAGAGGGCTATTTGGTTTCAAACATGGTGGCACTGTGTTAAGCACTTCAAATACAGCTAACTATTTAATTCAATAACTTTACAATGCAGGTACCATCATTATCCCCCTACTAAAGATGAGGAAACTTGAGTTTACAGAAAGCTCTAAGTAGAGAGCTGGACCTTGAAGTTAGATTTTTGTAACTTAATACCCGTGATATCATGCTATACCTGAAAGGTGGGGGTAACCCAAGTTTCCATCAATGGATGAATGGATAAACAAAATGTGGTATACACATGCAAGAAAATATTGTTCAGCCATAAAAATGAAGGAAATGCTGATACTTTCTACAATATGGATGAACCTTGAGGACGTTATGCTAAATGGAATAATCTAGTTGCAGAAAGGCAAAGACTGTCCTGGATAATTCCACTGCTGTGAGGTACCTACAATAGTCAGATTCGTAGAGACAGAAAGTAGAATGTTGGAGTAATCACTCTTGTGATTTTCTCCATGCACAGCGTATTTGGAAATAAACATTTCTCTTATTAATCTGAAGAAAAAAGAAACCAAGCAGAATGATTGGCAAGTATTAGGGATGGAGATGGGAAGTTAATGTTTAGCACAGCAGTTCTCAACCTGTGGATCACGACCAATGAAAATACATCCTGCATATCAGATATTTACAGTACAATTCATAACAGCAGTAAAATTACAGTTATAAAGTAGCAACAAAAATAATTTTATGGTTGAGGGTCACCACAACATGAGGAACTGTATTAAAGGGTTGTGGCATTAGGAAGGTTGAGAACCACTGGTTTAGAGGATACAGAGTTTCAGTTTTGCAGAATGAAAGAACTTCTGGAGATGGGTGATGTTGATGATTTACAACAAAGGGAGTGTGCTTACTGCTACTGAACTACACACTTAGAAATGGTTAAGATGGTACATTTTATGTTATGTATAATTCACCACTATCTTAAAGACTATGCCAGTCAGGGCACAGTGACTCAAGTCTATAATCCTAGAAGTTTGGGAGGCCGAGCTGGGAGAATCAATTGAAACCACCCTGAGTAAAATAATGAGACCCTTTTGATAAAAAATAAAATAAAATAAAATAAAATAGTAAGACCTCATCTCTACATTAAAAAAAAAAAAAAAATTAGGTCAGGTGTAGTGGCTCACACCTGTAATCCTAGCACTCTGGAAGGCTGAGGAGGGTGAATTGCTTGAGCTCATGAGTTCAAGAGTTAGAGTGAGCCCTCATCTCTAAAAATAGTTGGGCGTTTTGGCGGGCACCTGTATGCTCAGAAGCCTAAGGCAAGAGGATCACTTGAGCCAAAGAGTTTGAGGTTGCTGTGAGCTATGATGCCGCAGCACTCTACTGAGGGCAACAAAGTAAGGCACTGTCTCAGTAAAATAGAAATTAGCCAGTTGTGGTGGCATGACCCTGTAGTCCTAGCTACTCAGGAATCGTAGACAGGAAGATCACTTGAGGAATTTGAGGCTGCTGTGAGCTACAATTGTGATATTTTATTCCAGGCTAGGGGATAGAGCAAGACTCTGTCTAAAAAACCAACTAAACAAACAAAAACCCAACTATGCCAAACAATCATATGCCAAAATTTTTGGATAAATTCTTAAAAGCACAATCTACCAACATTGACTAACAAGGAATTAAAAAATCTGAATAAACATAACTGCCCAACAACAGAAGGTGGGAACCAGATGACTTCACTGGTGAATTAGACCAAGTATTTAAAGAAAAATTAACATCAATCCTCCCGAAATTCTTACAAAAATGTGCAGAGGACTTTTTTAAGTCATTCTATGAGGTCATGAGTATCCTGACCCTGAAACTAGATAAAGACACTACCAAAAAATGAAAACTATAAACTAAAATCCCTTATGAATATTGATGCAAAAATCCTCCACAAAATATTAGCAAGACAAATTCAGTAGCATATTAAAAGGATCATACACCGTGATCAAGAGAGAGAGACAGCCAACTACAAGCTCCTAGCACTAGTCTCCCTCACAAAGACAGCAAGAACAATGAATAAACAAACAAATTTCAATGAAAATAACTGATGGGGGGCACCATTATTCTTTTTTGTTACAGAGGAGTAACAGAAACCTGGGTAAACACAGAAATTTGGAGCAGTCCTCCCTGGGAATGGAAGCAACACCAGCCCTCTATCACTCCATCCCTCAACTGAGATTAGCTGGGAAGCCCGAGGAACTTCTCCCTTGGGCAGGAAAGTAGACAAAAGGATCCCAGCAAACCCCGTCATTGCCTTGGACATCTACAGACTTCACCACTGTTGTCCTCTGCAATCCTTAAAGGCATTAAGGCCAGCTGAAGGCACTGCCCTGAGTCCACATTGCTGTGCTCCCCCAGAGAAGGAGCTGACGCACCGCCACACCCCATGTGGCCAATGTGCCACCCCATCTTGGAACTGGGACTATAGCTGGAGTGTGTCTGGCCCTGGAGGCAAGTAGCCACAGCTTCTCTTCATCCCTGAGGCTACGCCACTAGCGAACCACCCTTGCCAGTGGCCCAGAATTCCCAGATTGGCCCTTGACCTGCTGTTACACCCTTCCCCATAGAGCTAAGTGGAACACAGCCACTCCACCAAGCTCTCTCCCAGCGCCACGGGTCGGAGCTGAAGTGTGCCCTGCCTCCTGAGAACACAGTACCTTGGCCACTCAGAGCAGTCATACCTATCTGGTGCCTAAGTTGAAGCAGCACCTTGCACCACAGGAAATGTGCCTTTGCTCCCCAGAGTAGTCATGCACCCCAGCACCTAGGCTGAAGAGACATCTTGTATTCCAGGAAAATAATGCCTCTGCACCCAGAATTGCCATACTCCCCAGGTCCAAGGCCCAGGCCTGAACTGAAGTAGCACTTTGGCCCCTGTGGAACTGGTGCCCTGGCCAGAATGAGCAGTGGCACATTTCAGGACTGAGCTCCTGCATCCCAGGGAGACAAAGCGGTGACATCTTCTCATAAAGGCCAAACTACTGAGGTACTCTGTTTCCCTGGAACTGGACTAGCCCACTAGAGTCAGAGCTCCTGAGCAACCCTCCTTTTGGGCAATAAAGTCATTTCTCTGCTTTCCCCTCCCTCCTCCATTGTCCCAAATGACAGATGTCTTCCACTTTTCTGGGCTACTTGCTGACATTGCACCTGGGCTCAAATTCTAGATACTGCCAAGAATATCACCCCAGGTTCCACAGTCAATACAACATGGTGCCTCGTCCACTGGGACCCATGTTTCCACTGAGCCTTGTTGGCTCAGCTCACTGGATTACAGCCATACTCTATTCTTCAGACAAAAACTTCCAGAGCACCTCTTCTTCCCCAGATTCAGGCCAGTGTTTTTTCCTGTCTTCCAGGGGTAGAATCACAGCTACAACCCAGACTTCTGAGCCCAAGCCGCTACAGCAGTGGTTCTCAACCTTCCTAATGTCGCGACCCTTTAATACAGTTCCTGTAGGTCGCAACCCAGAGATTGAGAACCGTTATGCTAGAGAGCTATGCTGGTGGTCCAGGGGTTAGCAAAAAAAATGAAAATAAAATAAATACAACCATGGGGGCAGGGGAAGCAGGTGACATGAGAAGTCCCACCTCTTCTGTGGCAGTAGATTTCTCAGCAAGCTTTGGAGGAATGGAGATAAATCACGGCCAGAGTCAAAAGGAGGAGGGTGGTAGACCCAGATGTCTTATTTCAGAAGGCAACACCAGGGCATTTCTGGTTTTGAGAAGGGATTTGGGGAAAGATCACTAACATCTTTCACGCCCATCACAGCTCTGAGGTGTTCTTCTCCCAAGTGCCAGGTTGTCACTCTCCCGTTCAACCACCTCAAAATTGATGTGGCTTGTTCCAGCAGCTAAAACTTCACCTTTTGTCCAGTTATTCCCATACTCACACCAAGACCTTTCTTTGGAAGAGCCAAGTACAAGAGGGACAAGGAAGTTGTACGAGACGTGTAGAGAACATTCCTAGCAGGCTGCTTCTGTTCCATGACAAAAGGCCACAGGCTGTACGAGTGGCTTAAATGATAGAAATTTCTTTTCTGAAGTCCCAAGTCAAGGTGCCAAGGTTGATTTCTGATAAGATCCCTCTTCCTGGATTGCAGATGGTTCCTTCTTGCTGTGTCCTCGAGTGACCTTTCCTCTTGAATAGAAAGAAATCGCTGGCATCTCTTATTATTATTATTAGGACCTTGGTCCTTTCAGATTAGGGCCCCACCTCCATGACCCCATTTAACCTTAATTACCTTTCTAAAGGCCTTATCTCCAAATACAGTCAAGTTGGGGATTAGGGCTTCAATATGTGAGTTTGAGGGGGACACACAGAATTCAACACACAGGGACACTCTCCCACTTTTCCTGTACCAGCCACCTTAGAGGATGTGGTGTTCAAATATATGTTCATTATTTTTATGACCTAGTGCTATGTGAATCCAAGAAGAGAATCCAGGTGGCTGAACCAGAATTACATTTGAGGGCCCTACACCTCCCTTTTAGCTGGGCTGCCACCTAGAGGGTGCACCCTGAGGCTAGCCTGGAACTGCCACTAGAGAAAAGGAGCAGCTCTGAGCCCAGTTCCCAGAAGGGCATAATTCCAAATTTTCAAAATAGTCTGTTCAGAGACAATTCACCAGGGCTTCTCTCTGCACAGCTTATGGGCAAAGGCACTGACTCTCTGTGTTCTCAACCCTTTTCCAGAGTGTTTGACGAGCAGGCAACCTTGGAGGATAAACGATAAAGAGCTAGTGTCTCTTTCCAGAGCAAAGGGAAGCTTTGTTAAATTTCTGGTGTAATAATGTTTTTCTTTAGGGCAAAGATCAGGCAGGCTCAATGCCCATCGCTGGAGATGGCCACCATTGCAAAAAAAGGCTTCCTCATTGTCAGAAGGCAATGGCCCAGAACACCAAACATACGAAATGGATCGGTTTCACCGGCCACAATGGTCTGGCAGGGGTTGGTTCCTCAGATGACAACACTGGAACCTAAAAAATTGTCAACAGTGGTGAGGCGCCACCCATATACCTGGGAGGGGTCAAGGATCCAGCGTAGTCAACCTGCCTGAAGGGTTGATGGTGATGCCCCAGGCAGGGTGGTCTCCTACTCCGTGAAGGAAGGGAGGTTGGACAGTTAGAGGACAGAGATGATGGTGTAGTTCTGGGAACATCTCAGCAAAGCTGATGGACAGTCCTAGAGCCAAAATGACTTGTCAGAGACATCCAAGGACGGGCCTTCCAATTCCTGCTGTGCTCAGCCATTTTCTGGGGACAGTCATGAGTGGCTTGTCCTTTGCATGCACATGGTGACAGATATCAGAACTCATCTCTAGAACCATGTCCAGCTGAACTCTGCAAGTGGAAAATCTCAGAGATGCCTTCTCATGGTCAACAGCTATAGTTAACAAAAACTATTCCATCCTAAATTACATTAAAAGGAACAAAGGAAATAAAATTCTGGGACAGTAAAATGAAACTGCAAAAATGCTAATGTGTGGTCAATATATGTGGTGTCCATAAAGTCTGTGTGTGATTTAAAAAGTTGTCTGAAATAGACACTATTACACACAAACTTTATGGACACCCTGTACATGAGTACTTTATATAAAGGAAAAAACTAGATGGACTATCATATACAGTGTCAATATTTTATATATAATTATTTACATTATATATATAAATATTTATACTTCAAAAAGATCCTTGAGGAACTAAAAACCATCTTTAAAGTTCTGGAGAGAAACACACAACAATAGGTATGTAAGTTGTTTTCAATGTGTTAGATCATCTTTTTTCTTTTCTGTGTAACTAAAAACAGCCTGAAGGATTTTTTTTTTTTTCTTTTTTCTTTTGGCCATTTTTCTGTCCTTGGGACTCAAACAAGTAGGAGGAAGGAGCAGAGCATCCCCTTCCTCTATCACAGCCTCTCTGGATAAGGCCTCCCTTTGACTATCTGGGACCCGGATGTTGTGAGGGGGAGGAAGGTGTGGGATACAGCCAGGCTCACAAGTGCCTCATAATGTCCTCTCACTCACCAACCTACATGGCAATTATTTGATTTTTTGCGATACAACTCATATCATAAAATTCACTCATTTAAAGTGTAAATTTTAGTTTTAGTATATATTTTTTCTTTTCATTTCCTTTTTTGTTGTTGTTATTGTTGAGACAGAGTCCTACTCTATGCCCTGAGCAGAGTGCAATGGCCTCATAGCTCACTGCAACCTCAGACTCCGCCTGTGGGCATCCTGCTGCCTCAGCCTCCAGAAGCCACTGGGAGATTATATATGTATACTTTTATACAAGGCTGAAAATTAGTTCATGAACTCATCCTAGAAAAAATGCTATACACCTTATTGCTGAATATCAGTTTGGTCATTTTTGAAGTACTCCTCTTGAGAAGCTATGTGTAGACACCAGCACCTACTCCATCATTCAAAGCAATTTTGGAACTCTTTTTTTGGAAAAAAAAAAAAAGGGCCCTATCCCTTGAGCCACATGCACCACCCCATTTGTATATCTTCTCTGAAGAAATATCTATTCAAATATCTTGCTCATTTTTTAATTAGGTTGCTTATCTTCACAGCTTTCATCATACTGCACACAAAAACACACAGCAACAATAATGACCACCACTCAGCAAGACACACCACCCGTTGCCATGGACACAGTTGTGAGATGCTGATATATCATGGTTATGAGACCTTACTGAGTGTTTGTACAGTGCCACCAATGTAAGTGCACAGTGGCAGTTTGCAAACTTAATTGTTGGACCTCATAGATTTAGTATATATACAACTGTAGACCATCACCACAATCTAGTTTAGGATATTCATATCACCCCAAATGGAAACCCAATAGCAGTCACTCCCCCAACAACACACATGCACACATACCAGCCCTAGAGAACCATTCATCTATGAATACTTTCTGTGTCTGTGGACTTGCCTATTCTGGTTATTACACATAAAGGGAATGATACAGGGAATGATACCATGTGTGTCTGTATCATTGTATATGGTCCTCTGTGCTTGGCTCCACTCACTGAGCATGATGTTTTTTCAAGTTCATCCATATTATATCATCTACCGGTATTTCCTTTTTATGGCCTAATAGTACTCCACATTTTGTTTATTCATTCGTCATTTAATGGACATTTGGGCAGTTTCCACTTTGGGCTATTATGAATATGCTAATAAGAACATTCCTAGATAAGTCTTTATGTGGACACAGGTTTTCAGTTTTCTTGGGCATGTGTGTAGATGTGAAATTATTGGCTCCTATACTTAATGTTCTAAGAAACAGCCAAGATGCTTTCACACCAAAGGCACCAGGTGTTCATTCCCACCAGCAACACACAGGTGTTCCAATCTCTCCATATCCCAGCCAATGCTCATTGTTGTCTTTTTAAAAAAGTAGTCATCCTAGTTTGACTAGATTTGAAGCAGTATCCAATTATGGTTTTGATCTTCATTTCCCTAATGTCTTACGATGTTGAGCTTGTTTCCAGGTGCTCATTGGCCATTTGTATATCTTCTTTTTTTTTTTTTTTTTTTTTTGCAGTTTTTGGCCAGGGCCAGGCTTGAACACGCCACCTCCAGGATATGGGGTCAGGGCCCTATCCCTTGAGCCACACGCACCACCCCATTTGTATATCTTCTCTGAAGAAATATCTATTCAAATATCTTGCTCATTTTTTGATTAGGTTGCTTATCTTTTTTGTTGTTGACTTATAAGAGTTCTCTATGTACTCTGGATATCAGCTTCTTATCAGAAACGTGATTTCCAAACATTTTCTCCCATTCTGTGGTTTAACCTTTGCATTTTCTTGGTGTATCATTTGCAGCCCAAAATGTTTAAATTTTTTGAATCTTATATATCTATTTTTTTTTCCCCTTTGGCTGCTTGTGCTTTTCTTATCATAAACTAAACAACCAGTAACTAATCCAAGGTCATGGTTACTCTTATGTTTTCTTCTAAGAATGTATAATTTTCTCTTACATTTAGGTGTATGATTTATTCTGAGTTAATTCTGTGTATAAGGAAAAGGCTCTACTTCATTCTTTTGTATGTGGACATCTACCTCTTCCAGCACCATTTGTTGAAAAGACTATCCTGTCCCCCACTCAAGCACGTGTTAATTTTAAGCAAAAATGAATCTGTTTCTCTAGGACAGTCGGAGAGGACAATCAGCCTCATAAACTCAGTCTTCTCACATTCCAGAATTGCTAGTACTTGTTATTTTGTGAGGTAGCCCTCCTTCAAACACATTTGTTAACTAAATAAACACAAGAATTGTACTTAACCTTACTGAACTACCTAAGAACTTGAACCACTTCTGTTTGCTATAAATACATGGTGCTGTGAGGGAGGCTGCTAGTTGCTATTGAAACTCGATCCTAGAGTATTTGCCTGGGAAGCTAGGGGACTGATTTTCCTGTTTTAACCATGACCTTTCCCAATAAATGCATTTATTAATTTCCATGAATTGTTGTGGCTGGTGGGAGGTGTGCAGCGGACACCAGTTGTGTGCTAGAAAATGCAGGCTGCCAACAGAAAGCCACAGAGACTGCTCAACAGAGACTATTGAGTCACTCTTCCCAACTCCATCATTGCCTCGGCCCTGTGAACACTTGCCACTCCTGGGCCTTTCCTCTTGGCAGAGGGCATTGTGGGGACAGCAAAGGTTCTGCAGGCCAGTCCACTGCAACAGTTCTAAAAACATCAAATGAGATGTTCACCTTCAAGGTGGTTCAGAGAAAGCCAGAGCTGGGTAATATTTATGGTGGCAAAAACAGAGTTGTTGTTGTTGATGTTGTTGATGTTGTTGATGATGTTGATGATGTTGTTGTTGTTGATGATGTTGTTGATGATGTTGATGTTGATGTTGTTGTTGTTGATGATGTTGATGTTGTTGATGTTGTTGATGATGTTGATGTTGTTAATGTTGTTGTTGATGTTTATTGGTTGTTGTTGTTGTTGTTTGTTGTTAGCTGGCCGGGGTTGGGTTTGAACCCACCACCCTCAGTATATAGGACCTGCATCCTACCTACTGAGCCACAGGCACCACCCAGCAAAAACAGATTTTATGCCGGACTATTGCAATAGGGAAAAAGAGAATTTAATAGACAGTTGAGTTCAACTCTGAATACAATAAGGAAAAATGGGGATTTATAGCTAAGGAGCAGGGTGAGGGTCAGTGGATGGAAAAGTAATTAGAGGAAACATCAGGGATTGGGAGATTCTGGCTGAACTGACATGACAGGATCTTTGCTGTTGGCAGGCCAGAGATGAGGAAATTGACCAGATATCGGGAGAAACCAGATGTCAGGGGCACAAGATATTGAGGGGATGGGGGTTCTAGCTAAGCCAACTGTATGGGATTCTCTAAAAATGTGCCGTACAGAAATGGACAGGGAAGTCCAAATGTCAAGGCCTAGTTGGGAAGCGACTCAGAGAAGTCGGAGTTTGGTCAAGGAGAGACTCTGTCCATGGACCAACTCACACAAGCTACTTGGCTCATTGAAGGCACTCCAAAGGTATACACTTATACAGGTAAGAAATATAAAAAATGTAATGCAAAGCCTAGATTTGTTACATGGGACTCCAGAAGAAAAAGGCATTTTTTCATATGCTTTCTTTTTTTTGTTGTTCTGGATTAATATATGGTACAAACAATGAAGTTACATTGTTTGCATTTATAAGGTAAAGTCCAAGTTGTACCTGAGTCCTTCATCCAGGAGGTGAGCCATACACCTTCACATTGCCCTTGAAGGTGGGGTTTTACCAAATCTCCTCTGCCCTTCCTCAGAAAGAACAACTTTTTTTATTTTCATTTTTGGAGACAGAATCTCACTCTGTCACCCTGGCTAGTGTGCCATGGCATCATAGCTCACAGCAACCTCAAACTCCTGGTCTTGAGCAATCCTCTTTACTCAGCCTCCTAAGTATCTGAGAACACAGGCGTACAGCACTAAGCCTGGCTAGTTTTTCTGTTTTGTTTTTTTGAGACCAGCCTGAGCAAGGGTCTCACTCTTGCTCAGGCTGGTCTCAAACTCCTGAGCTCAAGCAATCCACTGCGTCAGCCTCCCACAGTGCTAGGATTACAGACATGAGCCACCAATACCGGCTGAATAAATAGCTTTTGAAGTAGTAGCTTTTGAAACCACATAAACAACCTCAAAAGAAAGGTCATAATTATTTTAGAGAAGTCAATCTCTGACTCACCCTGTATTGACCGATCTCTCAGACTTTTACTGCAAAGTCAAAGCAGCAGACATCCCAGGAAAAGAGCACTTCCAGGTGGCATCCCATAGTCCTGGACCACCCTGGAGAATAGTGTTCAGGCTCCCACCTCTCACTGGGCACTTCCAGGTGGCATTCCACAGTCCTGTACCACCCTGGAAAACAGTGTTCAGGCCCCCACCTGTCACTGGGCACTTCCAGGTGGCATCCCACAGTCCTGGACCACCCTAGAGAAGTGTTCAGGTTCCCACCTATCACTGGGCACTTCCAGGTGGCATCCTACAGTCCTGGACCACCCTGGAGAAGTGTTCAGGCCTGCACCTGTCACTGGGCACTTCCAGGTGGCATCCCACAGTCCTGGACCACCCTGGAGAACAGTGTTCAGGCCCCCACCTGTCACTGGGCACTTCCAGGTGGCATCCCACAGTCCTGGACCACCCTGGAGAAGTGTTCAGGACCCCACCCGTCACTGGGCACTTCCAGGTGGCATCCCACAGTCCTGGGCCACCCTGGAGAAGTGTACAGGCCCCCACCTGTCACTGGGCACTTCCAGGTGACATCCCACAGTCCTGGACCACCCTGGAGAAGTGTTTAGGCCCGCACCCATCACTGAGCACTTCCAGGTGGCATCCCACAGTCCTGGACCACCCTGGAGAACAGTGTTCCGGCCC
>CAUYPK010060701.1:0-41269 GCA_963574355.1 Loris lydekkerianus | reverse complement strand
TTTCTGGATTCTATTTGTTAGGATTTTGTTAATTTTTTTTGCATCTATATTCATTAGTGATATTGGTCTATAATTTTATTTTCTTGTTGGGTCTTTTCCTGGTTTGGGGATCAGGGTGATGTTTGCTTCATAGAAATTGTTCTGTAGTCTTCCTTCTTTTTCTACCTTTTGGATCAGGTTGAGTAGTATAGGTAATAATTCCTCTTTAAAAATTAGGTAGAATTCTGATGTGAAACGATCTTGTCCTGGGCATTTTTTTTTAGGGAGTTTTTGTATGGTTGAAGCTATTTCAGAACTTGATATGGGCCTGTTTAACATTTCTACTTGATTCTGATTAAATCTTGGAAGGCAATGTGCTTCCAAGTATCGGTCAATTTCTTTCAGATTTTCATATTTCTGAGAATAAAGTTTCTTGTAATATTCATTAAAGATTTTTTTGGATTTCTGAGGATTCTGTTGTTATTTTGTCTTAGTCATTTCTGATTTATGAAATTAGAGATTTCACTCTTTTTTCCTGATTAGATTGGTTGATGGTTTATCTATTTTATTGACCTTTTCAAAAAACCAGCTTTTTGATTTATTGATCTGTTGTATTATTCTTTTGTTTTTAATTTCATTTAATGCTGCTCTAATTTTGTTTATTTTTTTTCTTCTACTGGGTTTTGGGTTGGAATGTTCTTTCTTTTCCAGTTGGTTGAGCTGTCCCATTAAGTTATTAACTTTCTCTTTTTCTGTTCTCTTGAGGAAGGCTTGTAGTGCTATAAATTTCCCTCTTAGAACTGCCTTTGTGGTGTCCCAGAGGTTCTGATAGGTCGTGTCTTCATTGTAGTTTTGTTCCAAAAAATTGTCAATTTATTTCTTAATCTCAACTCTGACCCAGCTATCATTCACCATATGGTTATTTACCTTCCATGTTTTTGAATGAGAATGCAGATTCCTGTTGTGACACAGCTTGAATCTTATTCCATGGTGGTCTGAGAAGATGCATGGAATAATTTATATTTCTTTAAATTTACTGAGGTTAGACTTGTGACCTATAATGTGATCGATTTTGGAGTAAGTTCTGTGGGCTGATGAGAACTATGTGCATTCAGTTTTGTTGGGATGAAATGTTCTGTAGATGTCTGTTGGATGGTTAAGTTTAAATCTAAAATTTATTTGCTCAGTTTCCAAATGTTGGATGGTTAAGTTTAAATCTAAAATTTATTTGCTCAGTTTCTTGTTGGAGGATTGGTTCAACATTGCCAGAGGACTTTTAAAACTTCTGACTATTATGGAGCTCGAGGAAATCAAGTTGCTCATGTCTGTTAATGTTTGTCTTATAAACTGAGGTGCATTCTAGTTGGGTGCATAGATATTAATAATTAAAATCTCATCATATTGAGTATTACCCTTAACAAATATAAAGTGACCATTCTTGTTATTCCTTACTTTTGTTGCTTTAAAGCCTATTGTATGTGCAAATAGAATTGTAACACCTGCTTTTTTCTGATTACCATTTGCTTGAAACATTGATGATCATCCTTTCACCCTGAGTCTGTGTTTGTCTTTAAAGTGAAGATGTGACTCTTGTATGCAACAAATATTTGGTCTAAGGTTTTGTATCAAGTCAGCCAACCTATGCCTCTTTAGAGGACAGTTTAAGCCATTCACAGTTATGAAGAATATTGATAAGTCTGGTGAAATTTTGGGTATCGAATTTCTCAAAAGTCTGGTGGACATTTTTAATTTTTTCACCGGTATTTAAGTTGGAGTCTCATCAGATTTTTCTGAGTGAATTTACTTTTGTGTTATAGGATTGAATTGGTCATCATGGAGGATAGGTCTGAAAATATCCTGGAGAGATGGTTAGTTTATGGCAAATTTCTTCAACATCTGCATGTCATTAAAGTATTTAATTTCTTCATCATAAATGAAACTCAGTTTAGCTGAATACAAGATCTGGGATTGAAAGTTATTTCACTGTAGTTGATTAAAAGTCAATGACCACCCTCTTCTGGCTTGAAAAGTTTCAGCAGAGATTTCTGCAGACGTTCTAATATTCTTCCCTTTGTATGTACTGGCTTTCTTTCACCTGAGAGCTCTGAGAATTTTCTCCTTAGTATTAACTTTCATGAAATTAATTATCATATGCCTGGGAGATGTCTTGTTGGGATTGAGTCATGCTGGGGTTGTGAAGCTGTCTCCTATCTGTATTTCATAATCTCTAGGCATGTCTGGAAAATTCACACTTATAATTTCATGCAGAAGGGCCTCTGTGCCCAGTGAGGCTACTTCATCGTTTTCAGAAATTCCAATGATTCAGAGGTTGGCCTTCTTTTAATTATCCCAGAGCTCTCTGAGAGAATGATCTGTTTTTGCTTTCCATTTCTCTTTCTCTTTAAGAGATTGGGAGCATTCAAAGGCTTTGTCTTCAATATCAGAGATCCTTTCCTCTGCTTGCTCCACTCTGTTACTGAGGGATTTTACTGTATTTTTCAGATCTTTGAGGGCTGCAAATTCTTGCTTCAGTGTGTCTAAAGCCTTGGTGGTTTTGTCTTTACATTCGTCAAATTCTTGAGATAACTTTTGAATTTCTCCTCAAATTTCTAATTCCATTTTATTAATATTGTTTGCCATCCATATTCTGAATTATATTTCTGACATCTCAGCCAGTTGTTTGTGAATGGGATCTTCAATTACGTCTACCGTATCTTTCCTTGTGGGGGTTGATCTATTCTGGTTATTCATGTTACCAGAGTTTTTCGGGTGATTCCGCCCCATGATTATTTTACTCACTTTGATTTTTTTTTTTTTCCTGGAACTTGTTGAGGACCCGTATAGTACTGTGGCCTGAGAAACTGGGGCCTTGTTTTCTGTGGTGGGGCTAACTGGTTCTGTCTTGTTTTCAGCAGGTTTCTGTTTGACCCTAGTGAAACTGTTACTCTGAGATGAAGTCTCAGCTGTGGAGAAATACCAGCAATTAAGTCTCCCCACCTACCACAGGCAACAATTGGAAAAGGAGAATCAAACCTTCCTGGGAATCACACACCCAGGGAATCACCGGAACAGTCCTCAGGGCATTGGCTCAGTTCAAAAGATCCAAATCAATTGTCTCAGTCAGCACCTCTCTCGGGTTGGAGAGTTTAAGAGGTCTCTGGGAACTGGATCACAGGGGTCTAGTGATTGCTCTAATATGGCTTGCTCTTGTGCTTTCTGGAGGAGCCTTCCTCTGGAATCTGGAGGAGCCATCCATCAAATAGAACAGTCTGGGAAGTTTGATGCCTCCTTCCCCACCTTGCAGCTCTGTTGCACCCAGTCTCTGCTCGCCCCACAAGGCTATGACCCAGTCAGTTGTCTTCAGTGAGCAGATACTCCAGAGGTTTGCACCTGCCTAAATCCCAGGAAAGTCTGTATTTTCTCATCCAAGCCATTGCTCTTGGCCTCTATGCAGTAGGGGGTGGTGATGTCTGTCAACCTCAGGCACTTGATGAAGTCTGGGAGTGTTCACTCAGTTCCAGCCCCATCCTTAATTTATGTTACTGGCTAAACAGAACTACCTTGTGGGACTTTGTTTCTGACTCTGCAGAGCCCCTGCTGAATGCCTCTGCAGAGGAGAGGCTGACTTTAGTTTCCACAACCTGTGCCTCAGGCCCTGTCTTTACTCCTGCGGGTTTGTATTTTTAGCATGGTTAGATGTCAGCTGTAGCCTATTGGCCTCTTTTGTCTTTAGGCTGATAATCCCCTCAGTGCTAGGTGCGTCTTAGGCTCTGTAGAGCAGTCTTTTAGATAAACCCCTCCCTGGGAGTTTCCCAGATCTGGAAGTGTGTTTTCTAGTCCCCATGCTCCACTTAAGCCAGTACCGCCTCTGGCAAACCCTTTACTCACAGAGCCTGTGTTTCAGTCCCAGGTCTGATCCATGGTGGTTGTCATCTGAGAAGATGCCTGCCTCATCTTATTGCCCAGGGAAACATGAGGAGTGGCTATGGGATATCTGGGAGTGGGCCTTCTTATTACTAAAGACAGCTGCTGCTCTGCACCTCAGGGTACCACTGCTCCTTCATGATTCCTTCTTAGCCAACCATCGTCTCCTCACTCCTGTGCTGTAGAATCAGCACTGTCCAGCTGCAGTCCAGGTCCTGTCTACACCTCTGGAGCAGTCACCCCAGAATCTGCACTTCTTGGGGGCAGTTCTCCAGACCTCAAAATGAGAGTGGAAATGAGTGCTTGGAGCTCAGGGTTGCAGGTTGGAACACTGAGCTCATTGACAGAAAATGAGTAAATAGACAGATACAGAAACTACCAGACACATTAGCCCATAGATACAGAAACAGACAGAGTCACATAGACATACAGATAACACCCATGACACCAGCAACATAAAAACAACTGCTATAAAAATAGTGATATTTGTAAAGTAATTAAAAAAAAAAAAAGATTAAAAAGTGGTGTTTGTAGAAAAGTTAGAAGAAAGGAGAAATTAAAATTAGAAAAGATAGAAATAAAAAATATATATATCATTCAGATATAGCAGTTCACCACTTTGCTGAGCATCTCCAGCTGAGCATCTCACACCAATAATCCACAGTCATGGAAAGTCCAGACACCCTTTCTTCTCTCCTGATGTCTCGGGAGAGGTGGGCTACACATTGGTCCTGTCTGCCATCATGCTGCACCTTTGGTTGATGGATGGTAGACAGGTTTATGTAATCCTTAAAGTTTTATGCATGCCATAGCAGCAAGTTTGCCAGGGGGCTGCATTTTCCCATCAAGGAGATACCACATTCAAGCAAAAGTGGCCCATTGAAAATAATTGTTTTGCTTTCTTTTCTATTTCTAGCACAGGGGTCTCTTCTCATTACTCTGTGGTGCCCTGGAGAAACTCGACATGTTTTCTGCACTGTCCTTCTATTCCAGTACATAGTAAATATCTAAGCTTCACTCAAATGGATGTTTTTGGGTAGGTGTTGAAAAGGTCTTTGGAATACTGACTTAAGGACAGTGCCTTAAGTGGTCCTTAAGTCAGTTAAGGACTTGAGTGGTTAGGGCGTCAGGCCCATAAAAGGAGGGTGGTGACTTAGAATCCAGCCCAGGTCAAATTGCAACAAAAATAGCAGGGTGCTGTAGCATGTGCCTGTAGTTACAGCTACTCAGAAGTTTATGGTAAATGAATTGTCTAATTAGGGTTGTGGAGAGGGCTGAGAGCTAAGATTTCATAGCACAATACAGAGTGAGAAAGTTAAAATCTGTCTCAAAGAAAAAAAAAAGCGTCTTTTTTGAATTACACCATGCAGTATTGTCAATAATGATGCAGCTTGAGTCACACTTCCATAAAAGATCTCAAAATTTCTGTCAGCCTACTGCTGGGAATCTCAACCATCAATAGAATCATTAAGGCCCAGATGAGAGATTATTTCTCTTTCTGTGGATGTTGGTCTAGAAAATTCCCTGTTCAAAGACTTCAGGGACACCAGCTAAAGTGAGCAGAAAAGGCCACTTAGTATATTTAACCAGGAGCCTGGATTCCAGGATATTACAGAATGAAGCCACTACATGGTCACTGTATATGGCATCACAATGGGTTTTTCCCTGGGTTACCATCATTACGTTTAAAATTATTTCTTCTAAGCATGTGTAGTGGAGGTCCAGGTTTGTTATTGGGTTTCAACTGTAACAAAAAAGTGTGGTTCTTTTCTCCACACTCAATTCCAGCTTTCTAAAATTTGTTTGTATCTGTTGCCATGAAATACAAATAACCCTTCCTTTTCTTTTCAAGTCAAGAATTTTTAAGCAACTGGAAGAGTGTGGTTTATACCTAGTGCTAGCCTGGGATGTTATAGACAAAGACCCTGAGTCCAAAAATTGGACAGTGATGTCACAGACCTGACAGGTATATCACAGAATTCTCACTTGTATTTTTGGTGATGTTTTAGATCTTTCTCTATAATAGGCTTTTTGGGGGATAGTGAGGGTCTCACTGAAGGTCTTATCTGAAAATAATGGTTAGGCAATGTGTCAAGTAGTGTACTAAATACCTGAAGTTATTTATGATGATAATGAGAAATATCAACCTATCTGAAAATTTCCAACATTTATGATGTTTGTGCCAGGTCTGTCCAAACTTTTGGATTCTTGGCCACATAGAAAGTAGAAGAGTTTTTTGGGGGAACACATTGAATGAACAATCAGTAAAGAAACTTGATTAACAAAAAAGAGATCTTTGCATGATTGTGGTGATATCTGCCACCACTAATATGCAAAACCATCTTGATATAATCCCTATGTGTCACCAGGACATGAGGATTGCACTCCCCAAATTCCTTGATAAGGTTATTTCTTAAGTAGAATTAAATTACTTTTGTGATGCATGACTACCATATTTGGATGCTGTGGGAGACTAAGGTGGGCTGAGCCTCTAAGCTTACATGTTGTAAACAAGGCTTAGCAACATCAAGACACCCTCAACACTGATATCCCACCAAGTTTCTCCTGAAAAGGAAAAGATAGTCTAATTTTGTGGCCCTTGTCTTTAGTTTCCACTAATCTAGAGGCTGTGGCAATAGGAACTCTTTAACACAAAAGTGGGATTTTACTGTGTACTAGGCTGCTGCCATGACTCTACCCTGGGCAACAGAATGAGGGTCTGTTTTATGAAAAATAACAAAAGAAAGAAAGAAAGGAAATATGCCAGGCACACTTTAAAAGAACAAAGTACGAGGAGAGGTCTGTAGGCAGATGGAATAGTGTACTAGGTAAAAGAGGAGATTTAATGTTGATCCCAAGGTGGGGGGAGGAAAATGAGGCAGGAAAAGTCAGTTTGGGACTGATTCATTCGGATATTGCCATTTTGTGTGATGGAAAAAGTTGTCAAGAATTGTCTCTTTCCTGGATTCTGATTGATTGGGGCAAGGCAATATTGGCCCAGATTGAAGGATCCCAACAGAAGGGGTGGAATGTGTACACTGAATAATATATTACGGTGATATTAAACGGTAGATTGGAATCAAATTCACTATAGTGAGAAATTTAGAATGAGTACAATAATCTATAATATAAAATGGTTAGAGATACATAAAATCCAAAGGCTTGAGCTGGAACATATTTGTCTGAGTAAACTATCTCAAGAATGGAAGAAAAAGTATCCAATATACTCAACCCTACTATGAAGATAATTTGCAGCTTTCATATAAAAGCTATAACCTAGTTATAACCTATGAATATGGGGAAGTGAGAAAGGGAATGGAGGGAGGGGAAAGACGGCGGAGAAGGAGGGTGATTGGTAGGATTACACCTGTGGTGCATCTTACAAGGGTACATGTGAAACTTAGTAAATGTAGAATATAAATGTCTTAATACAATAACTAAAAAAAATGTCAGGAAGGCTATGTTAACCAATGTGATAAAAATGTGTCAAACGTTCTATAAAACTAGTGTGTGCTGCCCCATGATTGCATTAATGTACACAACTATGATTTAATTAAAAAAAATAAAAATGAACAAAAATTTTTAAAAAGCCTTGACTAATACAAGCTTCAGGAACACAATTTTTCTATGAATAAATAATTTCTGTACTTGACATTTATTAGAGGGGTAAAATTTCAATTGGATATTAGGGGTTAAAAGTAAAAATGAGAAGTAAGCTTAGTACCACTGTTTTCTTCATTTATATATTGAGACAGAGTCTCATTTTTTTTGCTCTTGGTAGATTGCCTTGGGATCATAGCCCCTGGCAATCTTCAATTGTTGTGATCAATCTATTTTCTCAGCTGGGGATACAGTGACCTGCATATCATCTGGCCATTTTTAATTCTTCAGAGATAGAAATCTCATTAGTGCTCAGGCTGGTCTCCAAATCAGAAACTCAAATGATCCAACTGAATGTGCCTCCCAAAGTGCCAAGGTGAAAGGAATGATGCCCCATTGCTGGTCACAAACCAAAGTTTGAAAAATATCCCAACTTCAAAGTCAATATTAGTGGCTCATATTTGTAATCCTAACACTTTGGGAGGAAGAATTATGTAATCCAAATTAAGTAGGCAATTTGGTGTTCTCCTGGACTCCCAGTTGTTTGAGAGAATGAGGAAATAAGATCTGTTGAGCCAGGGAATTTTAGATTGTGGTTAGCAATAATAACATCACAGAACTCTACCCATGGGAAACAAGTCATACTCTCTCTCTAGAAAAAAGAAAATGATAACTTCAGTAGGATGAAACAAAGTGTCTTTCCTGTCAATTCATTGTAACCTGTATGTGAACATGAACATAGGGTTGACTGTCTCTTATGTACTCTATCTGGGTACTTGGGTACTTATGCTGTGAGCCTTTTCAACACCTCAGGTTTTGAAAAACATCATCAAATTGCTTCATTGAAATTTGTAATTCACCCTTTGTAAGCAGAAAATTCTGCATTTCTTAGTATAGTCACAGAATTATATAGCTATCATCACAATCTAATTGTAGGACTTTGTTTTCTCCCACACACAAAGAACATCAATACCTATTAGCATTTACTTTCATCGTCCCCACCATTGTCCAACACCTTTCCCCTACTCCTAACAGACAATTCACCTTATCTTGATGTTTTCTTTTGGGTTCATTCTTTCTCTATGTGGTCTTTGGAAAGTGGACTTGTTTCCTTATCATAATGATTTTTAAATACATACTTTTTGTCACATAAATGTGCACTTCATTCCTTTTTATGGTTAAAAATTATTTCATACTGTTAATATACCACTTTATATGTATCAAATCATCTGTAAATCTTCTTAGTACTCCTGAAGATGTTCGATTCTAATCTGAGATCTCTAAATAATTTCATGTTACCTCTGTCAAAGCCTTTTCCTTGTCTCTTGAGGTGACTGTAGTGTTTCTTTTTTATTGATTCTATTAATTTAGTGTGTTCTATTAGTTGATTTTCCCATATTGAGTTAGACTGTCAATGCTGGTAATAAATCCAATTTTGGATACATGTGTAAAATATTTTGTATGATACCAGACTTTTTCTGCACCTATACAGTATCTCTCTTATAGACTGGATACTGTTATTCCCACTTTGTCAGAGAAAAATAAATTGGTAATATCATATCATGTTAACCAGTGTAATATAAACATGTCAACCAGTCTCTGAAACTAGTGTATGATGCCCTATGATCATACCAATGTACATAGCTATAATTTAATAAAAAATAATAATAAAATAAAAAAAGAAAGAAAATTCAAACTGTTCACCTGAAGTAATTCTCCTGATTTTATGCTTCTCAGCAGCTGAGAGTACAGGCCCATGCTACCACTACTGGAGAAGTTTTGCACTATTTCATGGACAAGTCAGATCTTACTATCTTGCACATCCTGATTTGAAATCCCATAGATTCCAGTGATCTTTCCGCCTCAGCCTTTGAAACTGCAGCGATTATAGTTGTGAGCTATGGTGCTTATCTAGGTATATGTTTTAGTGAAAGTTTTTCTCCATTTTCCTTATTGATGACAGCCCATTAAAAAGCTCTATTCAAGTATAATGTTATCTAGGTATATGTTTTAGTGAAAGTTTTTCTCCATTTTCCTTATTGATGACAGCCCATTAAAAAGCTCTATTCAAGTATAATGTATACACTCCCAATTCACCTATTTCAATTATAGAGTTCAAGTATACACATTTAAGAATCACTTGTATAATTTGTTTGTTTGTTACCAAAGAAGTTTCCCTTATGGTGTAGAGGAGAAAGATAGAGAAGAAAACATGAATGAAGGAAAGAAAAAAATGGAGATTGAAAGCAAATGAGGGAGAGGCAATTGGAGTAGAAAAGTGTAAATGAGGGGGGGTGAAGGAAGGGAGAAAAGGAGGAAAACTTAGAAAGGGGAAATGACCAAACTTGGTGGGTCAATTCCACTGGAATGCTGAGATGAGTGGAGTTCTTAAATGAGGGGGTTCTGAGAACAAACTGAGCAAATGTCAGACCCTGTGTCTATTAAAAAGTGAAAAATTGGGCATTGTGACAGGAACCTTAGTCCTAGGTTTATGGGAACCTCAGGCAAGAAGATTGCCAGAATCCTGAAGTTGGAAGTTTCTATGATCTAGGATGAGGTCACAAAAGATTAGCCTGAGCCAAATACAAAAACTGTATCTCAAAAATACCGAGACACAAACCCATGCAATTACAAACCAACAAAACAATCAACATTTTTATCACCTCAAAAGACTAGAATTACTTTGATCATTCAAGCTAAGTGTATATATTTAAGAACTGTGAAGCTATGACCAAACTGTGGCTGTAGCCAGACATAGTAAATTCATAAGGTTTTCTCAAATGGATGTTTTGGGGTAGATGTAAAACAGTCCCCAAAATAGCATCCCACAGTTTGTGCCTTTAGTTCAGTGGGTTGGGCGCTGGGCCCATATAGCACGTGTGGTCAGATCAAACCCAGCCCCAGCCAAGTCAACAAAATATAGCCAGATGTTGTGGCAGGTTCTTGTAGTTCCAGATATATGGTGGGTTGAGGCCAAAAAATTCCCTATCCCCAGAAGTTGCAGGTTGCTGTGGGCTGTGTATTTCCACAGCATTCTACTGAGGGTGAAAATAAAATTCTGTCTCAATGAAGCAAAATATAAACAAATATCTTCCTACTTCAATGCCTTCATGCAGTTTTGCCTTCTGTGATGAAGTTTTAGTCAACTCTTCTACAAAATCTCAAGTGTTGTGTGAGCATTGTGCCAGAAATTTCAACTGTGAATAGAATCAATATGGCACAAAAGGGAAATCATTTCTCTGTCTGTGGTTGGAGGGCTAAGAACTTTCCTGGTTAAAACACTTGAGGGACACCAGTTAAAATGATCAAAAATGTCACTTAGTATATTTGACCAGAAGCCTGGATCCCAGAATATTATTGCATGAAGTCACTACGTGATCACCATGAATGACTTCACAATGGGAGTTGCCCTGTTTTACCATCATTCAGCTTAACCTTACTCCTGTGGAGTGGCTGTCCGGGTTTTGTCATTTCGTTCAAATTGTTACAAAAGAGTGGGTTCTTTTCTGCACACTAAGTTTCTATTTTCTAAAATTTGTACGTGTGGCCAAGGGTGTGCAACATCACTTTTTTTTCATTTCAAGTCATGAATTTGTAAGCAAGTGGAAGAGTGGGGTTTATAACTAGTGCTGCCCTTGGATGTTACCCACCAAGAAACATACCCCCAAAATTGGACGGTTATTTCACAGACCAGAAAGGCATGTCACAAAATTCTCACTTGTACTTTTCATTTTGTTTTTCTTATATCTCTAGAATAGGCTTATTTGGGACAGTTGGTGTCTCACTGAAGGTCCTCTCTTAAAATCTGATTAGATAATGTCTCTAGTAGTGTACTCCATATTTGCAGTTATTCATAAGGATCACAGGAAATATCAGTCTATCTGGAAAGTTTCAATGATACTGGTGTCTGTGCCAGGTGTGTTCACACATTTAGCTTCTTAGCTACAAGGAAGTAGAAGAGTTTTTGGGGGGTACATGTTGAATACACAATCAAAAATGAACCCTGATTAGCAAAAAATAAATCTCTGCATACAGATATTCAAAAGAGTTCTGGTGTAATTTCTATGTGATACAGGGGCCTAAGGACTGAATACTCATCAAAGCCCCTATTGAAGTTCTTTATTAATTAGAGCTCAATGACTTTTGCCACACATGACTACAATATTTGGATGCTCTGGGAGGCCAAGTTGGTCAGTATCCTGAGTTTACCTGTTGTAGACAAGACTGAGCAAGAGCAAGACACCCACAGCCCCTTTTTCCCACTGAGTTTCTACTGAAATCTGAAATATAGTCAAGTGTTGTGTCCCTTGCCTTTAGTTCCAGCTACTCCAGAGAACATGTTCCAGCTCCATCCATGTAAACATGAAAGAGGTAAAGTCTTCATCTTTTTTAAAGTCTGTATCTTATTCCATAGTGTACGAATACACAGTTTATTAAACCATTCATGGGTTGATGAGCAGTTGCATTTCTTCTATGACTTAGCAATTGTGAGTTGGGCTTCAATAAACACTCTGGTGCATATATCTTTGTTATAACATCAATTTATGTCATCTGGATATATACCTAATAGAGGGATTGAATGATGGAATGGCAGATTTATTTTTAGAATCATAGATAATCTTGAAACATCTTTCCAAAAAATACATATTAGTTTGCATTCCGTTCCACAGTGCAGAATTGTTCCCTTTTTTTCATATCCATGCCATCTTCTATGGTTTGGGGATTTTGGAATGAGGACAAATTTTACTGGAGTTAGATAATTTCCCAAAGTTGTTTTGATTTGCATTTCTCTGATGATTAAGGATAAAGAGCATTTTTTCATGTGTCTGTATGCTGTCCACCTGTCTTCAGAGAAATTTCTCTTTAAGTTCCTTGGCCACCCTAAGATGGAATAACCTGCTCTTTACTTGCTAATAGGTTTGACTTCTTTGTATATTCTGGTTATTAAACTTTTGTTGGGAACATAAGCTGCAAATATTGTCTCCTATTCTGAGGGTTATATGCTGCCTTTACTTTCTGTGTTCTTGACTGTGCAGTAGCCTTTAAGTTTGATCAGATATCAAACATGTATTTTTGGTGCTGCTTCAATTGCCCAGGGAGTCCTCTTGTAAAATATCTTCCCAGCCCGATTTCAAGTGTTTTTTCTGCCCTTTTTACTAGCATTTTTATAGCTTCATGTCTTAAGTTTAAATCTGTAATTCAGTGAGAATGTATCTACACTAATAGTGAAAGTCTGGGTTCAGTTCAAATCTTCTACAGGTGGGCTGTCATGTCATTCAACACCATTTGTTAAAGAAGGAGTTTTTCTCTGGTGAATGTTTTTAATTGGCTTATCGAAGTTCAAATGATTGTAAGTCCTTCGATTCATCTCGGGTCTCTATTCTGTTCCATACATCTAGCTTTCTGTTTTTGTGCCAGTACCATGCTGTTTTGATCACTATCAATTTATAGTATAGTCTGAGGTCTGGTAGCTGTTTCCTCCTGATTTGTTTTTATTTCTGAGTAATGTCTTAGCTGTTCATTTTTTTTTTTTTTATTCCATATAAAATGAAGTATTTTTTTTGAGGTATTTAAAATATGACAGAGGTGATATAAGTGCAATTGCATCAAAATTGCATATTGCTTTGGGTAGTATGTACATTTCAACAATGTTGATTGTTCCAAGCCATGAGCATGATATGTTTTTTTTTCCATTTATTAATATCTTCAGCTATTTTTGTCTTAGAGTTTTATCATTTTCTTTATATAGATCATTCATGTTTTTTGTTAAATAAACTCATAAATATTTCATCATCTATGGCACTACTGTAAAAAGAATAGAGACCTTGACTGCTTAATCATTGTTGGTACATATAAAGATTACAGATTTTTGATTATTGATTTTATAATCTGAGATGCTGCTGTATTCTTTGATCACTTATAGTTTTGTAATTAAATCTGTGGTGTTTTTCATGTATATTAATACAATCATATCATCTGCAAAAAGTGCAAGTTTAATCTTCTCTGGTCCTAGATGGATACATTTGATCACCTTTTCTTGCTTGATTGCGATAGATGACTATGACTTTCACTACAATTTTAGAAAGCAGTGGAGACAATGGGTAACCTTGCTATATTTCTGATCTGTATGAAAATGATTTGAATTTAACGTCATTCAATACAATATTGACAGTGGGTTTTCTGTAGATGACTTCCATTAGTTTAAGAAATGTCCCTTCTGTACCTATATTCTATTACTTTTTTTTGGCCTGGGGCCAGATTTGAACCTGCCACCTCTGATATGTGGGGCTAGTGCCCTATGCCTTTCAGCCAAATGCATTGCCCTGCACCTATGTTCTTATGTGTTCTAATCATGAAAGAACACTGGATATTATCAAAAGTATTTTCTGCATCAATTGAAAGAATCACATTGTTATGTTTTCATGTTATATTTATAGATATATGTATATTGAACAATCCATTAAGACCCTGGGATCAAGAAACTTTGTTCATGGTGTATAGTGTTTTTATTGTGATGGTGGACTTTCTTTACTAGATTCTTCTTGAGTATTTTTTCATCAAAATTCATTAGGGATATTGGTGTATAATTTTCTTTTCTTATTGGTCTTTTCCTAATTTTGGCATCAACATGATGTTTGTTTCATAGGACATGTTGCATAGTATTCATTGTTTTTCTATATTTTGGAAAAGGTTAAGTAATATAGGTACTAGTTTCTTTTTAGAGGTTTAATAGAATTCTAATGTGAAGCCATCTGCTCCTGGACTTTTAATTTGTGGGAGATTTTCTGTAGTTGCTGCTATTTTATACATTGACAAAAGCATGTTCAACATTTTCTCTTCCTTGCTATGTCTAGGAAGGTGGCGTGCTTTCAATTATTTGTTTATTTCCTTCAGATTTATTATATTGTTAAGAATGGAGTTTTTTCTAATATTCATTAAGGATTTTTAAGTTTCTGAAGAACCCATTGTTATCTATTCTTTGCCATTCTGAATGATGAAATTAGAGATTTTCTCATTTTATCCTGGTCAGGTTTGCCAAAGTTTTTCTCTTTTATTGACTTTTTCAAGAAACCAACTTTATGATTTGTTGATCTCATGTATAATGCTTCTTTTTTTCAATTTAATTTAATTCTGATCTAATTTTGGATACTTCTTTTCTTTTCTTTTCTTTCTTTCTTTTTTTTTTTTTTCCTGGATTGGGATTGTAATGTTTTTCCTTTTCCAGTTTTTGGAAAAGTCATAACTGAAACCCATTAAGTTGTTAAGTTACTCTCTCTTTCTAGTCTCTCGAGGAAGGATTATAATGTTATAAATTTCCCTTTTAGGACTACCTTTGTGGTATCACATAGGTTCTGGTAAATTGTGTCTTCATTATTGTTTTGTTCTAATATTTTCATAATTTCATTTCTAATGTCATCTATGACCCAGCTATCATTCAGCATAATGTTATTTAGTTTTCATGGTTTTATATGCAAATGCAGATTCATGTTTATACTGAGTTCAATTTCTATTTCAAGATAGTCCCTAAAGATTCAAGGAACAATATTTTTCTATTTCTTTTAAGAGACAGAGTCTCAGTTGGTCTCTCTCAGTAAAGTGTGGTGGCATCTGTTCAAAGTAACCTCCAGCCCTTGGTATTAGGTGATTCTTTTGCCTCAGATTCCTGAATACATGAGAGTACAGTTGCCCACAACAATGTGCAGATATCTTTTGTTGCAGTTTGACTAGGGCTGGGTTTGAACCCACTACCCTTAGTTTGTGGGGTTGGGACTCTACTCACTGAGCCACAGGTACCAGCCTGAAAATAACTTCAACTTTTTAAAATTTGCTGTGGTTAGACTTGTGACCTAATATGTGATCAATTTCGGAGTATGTTCCATGGGTTTTTGAGAAGAATGTGTATTCAGTTTTGTTAGTATGAAATGTTCAGTATATGTCTCTTAAATCCAAATTTTGAATGGTTAAGTCTAAAATTTCTATGTTCAGTTTCTTTCTTTCTTTCTTTCTTTTTCTTTCTTTTTTGGTAGAGACAGAGTCACTTTTTATCATGCTTCGTACATTGCTGTGGCATTACACAGCTCACAACAATCTCAACTCCTGAAATTAGGTAATTTTCAGTCTCAGACTCTGGAGATGTTGTGACTACATATCCCTGCCACAATGCCTCACTTTTTTTTTATATTTTCTTTTCTTTCTTACTTTCTTTCTTTTTTTTTTTTTTCATTGTTTGTTTGTTTGTTTGGTTGGTTGGTTGTTGCATTTTGGCCTCGGCCAGGGCAGGGTTTGAACAAGCCACCTTTAGTGTATGGGGCATGTGCCCTACCAACTGAGACACAGGAATCTCTATTGCTTAGTTTCTTATTGGAAGATCTATCCAACACTGTCAAATTGGTATTATAATGTCCAACTATTATGGTATTGGAGGGAATTATGTTTTTTTATGTCTCTTAGAGTCTCTCTTACTTAACCATGACACACTCTGATTGGGTGCACAAATGTTAATAATTGAAAACTCATCATGTTGTTACCCTTATCAAATATGAAGTGGCCCTTCTAATATATATTTTTTTTACTTTAATTGGTTTCAAGCCCCATTGTATCTGTTACTCGCAATATACTTATAGCTGTGGTTCCTCTGTTAACCGTCTCTCTATCGACCCACCTCCCTCCATTTCTCTCCTCTTTCTTTTCTCTCCTTTGTCCTAGGCTATAATTGTAATCCATCTTTCATACAAAAATGTGAGTGCTTCTAAATTAGTTTCATAGTGGTACTGAGTATATTATTTTATCCATTCTTCAGGTATTTTCCTAAGATTATTTTCCTTCTCCATCCATGTAAACATAGAAGACGTTAAGTCTAAATTTCCTTTTAAATCTCCATAGTAATTCATGCTATACTTATACCACAATTTATTAATTCATTCATGGTTTGATGGGCACTTGGACTTCTTCCATGACTTAGCAATTATTAATTGAACTGCAATGAACAATTTGATGCAAATATCTTTGTTGTGAAATGATTTTGGTCTTTTAGATGTACACCTAGAAGATAAATTGAAATATCAAATGGCAAGTATACATTTAGATCCTTGAGTGTTGTCCAAACTTCTTTGCAAAAGGAATGTAGAAGCTTGCATTCCCAAAAGCAGTGCAGAACTGTTTCCTTTTCTTCACATCCATGCCAAAATATGTGGTTTTGGGATTTTGTGACATGGGCTACTCTTACTGCAGTTAGATGGTATCTCAGAGTTGTTTTGATTAGCATTTCTCTGATGATTATAGATGATCATCATTTTTTTCATGTGTCTATAGATCATGCACCTGTCTTCTTCAGAACACCTTATTTTTATACCTCTTGCCCACAATGAAATAGGATCACTTTTTCTTTTCTTATTGAGTTTGAGTTCTCTGAGGATTCTGTTTATTAGACCTTTGTTGGAAATATAAATTGCAAAAATCTCCAATTCTGAGGGCTGTCTATTTGTTTTACTTAGTGTGTTCTTGGCAGTGCAGAAACTTTTCAATTTGATCACATTCCATTAATGTATTATTGATGTTGCTTCAATTACCAGAGTGTCCGTGAAACCAGGCCAATTATTTTAACATGTTCCCCTGCACTCTCTTCAATATTTTTTTTAGTTTTATGTCTTAAGATTAACTCCTTTAACCAGAGAGCATCAATTTTTGTTAGAGGAGAAAGGTATTGGTCCATATTCAGTCTTCCATAGGTCACCAGCAAAATCACACAGCACCATTTCTGAAATAGAGAACATTTTCTCCAATTTCTATTTTTAATAGGCTTATCACAGACCAAAAGATGATAAATGTCTGGGTTCATCTCTATATCTCTGATTTTTTCCATACATATACCTCTGTAATTTTGTGCCAATATAATGCTATATTGATCACTACACATTTATATTATAATTGATGTCTGGAAGCGTGATATCTCCTGATTTGTTTTTATTTTTGAGTAATGTCTTGCCTATTTGAGTTTTTTTTCTGTTTCCATAAAAAACAAAGTACTCATTTTTTCCAGGTCTTTAACATATGATGAAGGAGCTTGAATAAGTATCATATTAAATCTGTAGGTTGCTTTAGGTAGCATAGACATTTTAACAATGCTGATTTTTCATAATCATGAACATAGTATATTTTTTTATTTGTTAACATTTTAGTTATTTCCTATTTCAGAGTTTCATAGTTCTCTGTATAGAGATCTTTCATATTCTTAGTTAGATACACTCCAAGATTATTTCATTTTTATTGGCACTATTGTAAAAAAAAATTGAGTCGTTCATTGTTTTTTCTTCTTGAACATTAGAGAAATATATAAGGGCTACAGATTTATGAGTATTAATTTTATATCATGAGACCTTGCTGTATTCCTTGATCACTTCCAGGAGTTTTGCATTTGAGTCTCTGGGGTTTTGCAGATATACAATCATATCATCAGCAAACAGTGACAGTTTGATCTCCTCTGTTTCTATTTGGATACTCTTTAATTGCTTTCTCTTGCTGATTGTGATGAGTAAGACGTCCATTACAATGTTAAAAAGCAGTGGTGTCAAAGGGGATCCTTTCATGATTCCTGATCTGAGTGGAAATGATTTCAGTTTTATTTTATTAAATACATTATTGCCTGTTGGTTTGCTGTAAATGGCCTCTATCAGTTTAAGAAATGTTCCTTCTACACCAATTTTCTTAAGTATTTTGATCAAGAAAGAATGCTGGATATTATCAAAAGCTCTTTCTGCATTAATTGAAAGTATTGTATGGTCTCTGTTTTTGAATTTGTTTCTTTCATGTATTATATTTATGGATTTATGTTTGTTTTTTCCCTTGGGACCATGGGATGAAATGTGGTCCTGATGTACAATGTGTTTGATGTATTGTTGGATTCGGTTTGCTAAGATTTTATTGAATATTTTATTAATATCAATATTTATTATACATGTTGGTCTAGAATTTTCTATTCTTGAGGGGTCTTTTTTTTTGGTTTGGGAATCAGGTTAATATTTGCTTCATAGGATGTTTTGGGAACTATTTCTTCTTTTTCTGTGTTTTGAAAATGATTAAGTAATATTAGTACTAGTTCCATTTTAAAGGTTTTAAAGAATTTTGATGTAAAACCATCTGATCCCAAGCTTTTTTTTTTTTTTTTTTTTTTAGATTTCTTATAATTGGTGCTATTTCAGAACTTATTGTAGGCTTGTTCAACACTTTCACTAAGTTCTGGCTAAGTGTAGAAAGGTGGCATGTTTCCAAGTATTGATATATTTTCTTCAGATTTTCTACTTCTAAGAATAGAGTTTAATGTAATATTCTTGCAAATTTTGTTGAATTTCTTAGGAGTCTGTTGGGTTTTGGCTTTTATCATGTCTGATAGATAAAATTCAGAATTTTACTTTTCTGCTTCTCTTTAGGTTAGCCAGTCATTTGTCTATTTTATTGTTTAAAACCCCCAGTTTTTTCATTGATTGATCTGTTGTATAATTCTTTGTTTTCAATTTCATTTAATTTTACACAAATTTTAGTTATTTTCTTCTATTGGATCTAGGGTTGGAGTGTTCTTACTTTTCCATTTGCTTAAAATGCCCCATTATGTTGACTTTCCCTCTTTCCATTCTTTTAAGGATATCTTAACATGCTACAAATTTTCCTCTTATAGCTGCTTTTGTGGTATATCTGAAGTTCTGGTATTATATGTCCTCATTGTCATTTTGTTCCAAAAATGTGGCAATTTTCTTCTTAATCTCATAAATGATCCAGCAATAATTCAGCATGATTTTATTAAGTTTCTGTGTTTTTCTATAAATATGTGGATCTTTGTTGTCACTGAGTTCCAATTTTATTTCACAATGGACTGAGAAAATATAAGGAATTATTTCTATTTTTTAAAATTTGCTAAGGTTAGTCTTGTGACCTAAGATGTGATTAATTTTGGAGGATGATCCATGGGCTGGAGGAGAATGTGTATTCAGTTCTTTTTGGATGAAATGTTCTGTAAATGTTCATTAAATGCAATTGTTGACTGGTTAGTTTAAGTCTAAAATTTCTTTGCTTAGCTTCTTATTAAAGGATATATCCAATAGTGCCAAATACTTGTTAAAATCTCTGACTGTTATGGTGTTTGTGGAAATCAGATTGCTCATGTCTGTCCGAGGGTCTCTTATAAATTAAGGTGCATTCTGGTGGGTGCATAAATATTAATAATTGAAATCTCATCATGTTGAGTGTTATACTTAACAAAAATGAAGTGACCATTTTTATCATTCCTTACTTTTGTTGGTTTAAAGCCTATGGTATCTGCAAATATAATTACCACACCTGCTCTTCTCTGATCCATTTTTCACAATTATAGATGAGCATTTCCTCATCTTTAGTCTATGTTTATCTTTTAAGTTAAGGTGAGATTTGTGAATGCATCAAATGTCTGGCCTATGTTTTTGGATCCAGTTAGCCAACCTCTACACGGGGCAATTTAAGCGATTCATGTTAATTTACAGTAGTAATAAGCCTGGTAGTATTTTGGGTATTGAGTTTTTTGAAAGTCCATTGAACATTTTAAATAATTTTGTCACTGTGGAAGTTGAAATTTGATCAACAGTTTCTGAGTGAGTTTACTTTGTTGTAGGAGAATTGTGCTATTCATTATGGTGGTTAGGTCTGAGAATATCCTGGAGAGCTAATTCAATGGCAGATTTCTTCAACATGTGAGTGTAGTATTTAATTTGTCCATCATGAATAAATGTCAATTTAGCCTAATACAGGATCCTGAGTAGAAATATTTTTGTTTAAAGAGATTAAAAGTTGATGACCACCATTTTCTAGCTTATAAGATTTCATAAGCTAAATCTGCAGTCATTGTAATATTCTTTCCTTTGTAGCTTATGTTTTTTTTTTTTTTTTAATGTCTGGCTGCTTGGAGAATTTTCCCTTTCATCTTAACTATGGCAAAGGTAATTATAATGTGTCTATAAAATTTGTTTTTCAGGTTGAGTTGTGCTGGTGTTCTGCAATTATATGCTATTTGAAACTCAGAATCTTTGGGCGTGTCTTGGAAATAGTCTTTGATTACTTCATGAAGAAGACCATTTGTATCCTTCGAAGCATTCTCATCACCTTCAGGTATTTCTATAAGGTGAATTTATATTTCTTCTAATTATCCCAGATCTTTCTGAGAGAGTGATCTGTTTTTGCTCTCCACTTCACTTCTGCTTTGAGAATTTTGTACTGTTCAAGAGCTTTATATTCAAAGTCAGAGATCCTTTCTTTTACTTGCTTCATTCTGTTATTGGGGAATTCTACTGTATTTCTCAAATTTTTGAGGGCTGCATGTTCTTGCCTTAGTTTGTCAAAATCTTTGGTAATTTTGTCTTTGAATTAGTTAAATTTTTAAGACATCTTTTGAATTCCTCTTTGAAATGCTAATTCCATCTTTATCTGCATTTTGTTGATCTTATTTGCTATTCAATTCTGAACTCAATTTCTGACATCTCAGTCAATTGTTTATGAATGAGATCTTATTCTGTTTCTGTCAGATTGTTCCTTGAGGGAGTTTTTATGCTCTGATTATTCATGTTGCCAGCTTTTCTTTTTTTTTTTTACTGATTCTGCCTCATGATTGTTTTTTACCAGTTGGCTAGATTGGCCGATAATGTGAAATTGGATTCAGAGGTCCTGGAATTTTGATTAACCAGTCCTTTGTCAAAGATCTGATAATGTTGACTGCAGCTTTTTCTCCTATAGCTTTGCAAAGAACCTGTACAGTATTACAGTCTAAGGCTGAGGAAACTTGCTTGGTGTGGTAGGGTTATGTGTTTCTGTCTTGTATTCACCTGGCTCCTGTCTGATCATAGTGGGTGAGTCACTCTGGTGTGATACCTTAGCTGTGAATCTACATAAGCACCTTGGACACCCCACCTTCCATGAACAACAACTGGAAGAGAAAAATCAACTCTTCCCATTAGCAGTCAACCTGGGTACCATCTGAGATGGTCCTTGGGACATTGGCCCATGTTAGGAGTTTTAAACCAACTTACCCATTCAGTATGAATTCTCAAATAGGAGAGTTCAAAAAGTTCAAATTTGGCTCACTAAAGAGCTCTATGTACTCAGAAAGACCTTCTCAGTAGCACAAGAACCAGAGGGCTGTGTATCTTTCTCCTCTTTGCTCCTCTTTCACACTGTGTCACTTGTGACCCAACAGTGCTGAGGTCCTTTAGTAAGAAGATCTGCTGGGTATTTTCACCTGTCAGTCAAAGGAATATCAATGCCCCCTCAGACTGGTCACTATGCTCTGCCTCAGGCGAGCTGAGGCAGGCCTGCCTGCTTCAAATACTCAATGGCCAGTGGTGAGTGTACTACCTGAACACAGAATAATTCTGAGAATGATAAGTCAGCAAATGCTTTTTTTCCCATAGCCACCATGCCTTTGCCCCAGCCACTCTGCAGCACCAGTATCCTTATACAGAGAGGTCTGGTTTCCTGTGGCAGTCCTCAGAGTTGGGGAAGTGTTTTTCCAAGATTAATGTCCAGTAGGGTCACTCTATTGTTGCTGAATCTTTATGGGAAGTGACCATGTGTAGCTCCCAGAAAGTGTGGGTAGGAGTAGCTCCACAACCAGGGAGTGTGTGTAGAATCAGCTCCAGGAGCATGGCACACACAGATTTAGCAGCAGATTGGGGGATTCTGCACATTTCTCAATTCTGGCAGTGTCGGAAATGCCAAAATCTGACTGAGATGGGTCTGGTGCAGAGGCTCTAGCAGAATAGGTTGTGAGGTGTGCAGCTCTAGCAAGGCAGGGTGAGAGTATGTTGCTCTGGCAGGGTGGTGCTTGCAGCTCTGGCTTTGTGAGGAACAAAGGGTGGGTGTGGTCGGACCAAAAGGGCAGCGGGTGCTGCTCATGAGCCACCACTGTCTCTGAAGTGGTTAGCCTTCTGGAACTTTAGGCAAGGGGGGAAGAGTTGACTGGAAGTTTAGAATGGCAGAGAAAACATTAATGCAATTTTCCTGCCTGGCAAAAGAGTTCTCAGAATCACAACAGGGTCTCTCTGGGGGAAGTAGTCCCCACTTCCTACAGATATTACTCATGGGGTGAGACGATAGATTCTCAGTTCACTTCTCACCTGTAGATAACTTATAGGAGTAAACAAAGAAAGAAAAAAAAAATTCTGGGAGGGGATGGGCACTTTTTCTTAGGTATGAATTTTGTACCTAAACTTTGCTTTGTTGTAATCGCAGCTTGCCTCAGCAGAAGTGACCTTCTGCAGTTAACTCTTTTCTCTCTCAATTCAGGTCACAGTCTTCAGATTAATTGGGTACTTTCTGGAGAATATTCATTTGTCTGGACAAGAACTTCTTTGAAGGCTGGCTTCTGTCAGCCATTTTGCCCCTCACTCCAGCATCACTCTTATAGACTGGATACTATGTTTCCCATATTGACCCAGAAAACTACATTGATACCACCAAAGCTCCACACACTACAAGCTGTTAAACTCAAGTGATTTTCCTGTGTTTATGCTTCTCAATAGCTGAAAGTGCAGGCATATATCACCAATGCAGGGGAGAATTTGTATTTCTTTCATAGATAAGTGAGGTCTTACTATGTTGCTCACTGTGGTCCAAACCTTTGGTTTACAGTGATCCTTCTGACTCTGATTCAGAACTTGCTGGGTTTATAGGTGTGAGCTATGGTTCTATCCATGCTTATATATTTGTGAAGGTTTTTATCCATATTTCGCATAGACAACAGCCTGAAGATTAAAAAAAAATAGTCACTATTCAGATATAATTTACACAATTCAAAATTCACCCATTTAAAGTATAGAGTTCAAGAAAGGGGAGGGATGTGCCTAGGGAGGGTGATTGATGGGATTACACCTGCGGTGCATCTTACAAGGATATATGTAAAACTTAGTAAATGTAGAATGTAAATGTCTTAACACAATAACTAAGAAAATGCCAGGAAGGCTATGTTAACTAGTGTGATGAAAATGTGTCAAATGGTCTACAAAACCAGTGTATGGTTTGCCATAATCGCATTAATCTACACAGCTATGATTTAATAAAAAATAAAATTAAAATAAAATTAAAGACTGCACATTCAGGGATCACTTGTATACTTTGTAAGGAGGGAGATAAATGAAAGAAAGGAATGAAGAAAAGAAAAAAAAAACAGAGTGCATGTGAAAGAGAGAGAGATATTTGGACAAAGGAAGCATAAAGTGAGAAAGGGGCAAAAGGAGAGAGAGAAAGAGGAAAATAAACGAAGAGAAAATGACCAAACTTGGTAGATCACACCTATAATCTCAGGCCTCTGACATGCTAAAATTAGTAGAGTTATTGAAGGAGGTGGTGCTGATAATGAACTGAGCAAGAATCACAACTTGTCTATACTAAAAAGTGAAAAATCATGTAGACATTGCTACAGGCACCTGTAGTCCTAGCTACATGGTAGTCTCAGGCAGGAGGATAGCCTGAAACCAGAATTCTGAGGTTCCTATGATATAGGCTGAGGCCATAAAAAACTAGCCTGGGCCACATATGGAAACCAAATTTCTCTTTTTTAAAAAAATTATTAAATCATAGCTATGTACATTGATATGATCTTGGGGCATCATACACTAGCTTCATAGACTGTTTGACACATTTTCATCACAATGGTTAACATAGCCTTCCTGGCATTTTCTTAGATATTGTGCTAAGACATTTACATTCCACATATACTAAGTTTCACATATACCCTTGTAAGATCCACCGAAGTTGTAATTCCACTTACCCCCCTCCCTCTAGCCACCCCCCGCTCCCTCCCCTCGCTATCCCTCTCCCCCCTATTCTTAGGTTGTAACTGAGGGATAGCTTTCATGTGAAAGCCCTAATTTAGTTTCATAGTAGGTCTGAGTACATTGGTTATTTTTTCTTTCATTTTTGAGATACTTTAATGAGAATATGTTCCAGCTCCATCCATGTAAACATGAAAGAGGTAAAGTCTCCATCTTTCTTTAAGGCTGCATAATATTCCATGGTGTACATATACAACAATTTATTAATCCATTCATGGATTGATGGGAATTTTGGCTTTTTCCATAATTTAGCAATTATAAATAGGGCTGCAATAAATATTCTGATACAAATATCTTTATTATGATGTGATTTTTGACATTCTGGGTATATGCCCAGCAGTGGAATTACAGGATTGAATGGCAGATCTATTTTTAGATCTCTAAGTGTTCTCCATATATATTTCCAAAAGGAATGTTTTAACTTGCATTTCCACCAGCAGTGCAAAAGTGTTCCCTTTTCCCCACATCCACGCCAACGTCTCTGGTCTTGAGATTTTGTGATATAGGCTAGTCTCACAGGAGTTAGAGGATATCTCAAAGTAGTTCTAATTTGCATTTCTCTTATGATTAAAGATGATGAGCATTTTTTTATATGTCTGAAGGCCGTGCCCCTGTCTTCTTCACAGAAGTTTCTCTTCAAATTCCTTGCCCAGCCTGCAATGGGAGCCCTTGTTCTTTTTTGGCTAATGCGTTTGAGTTCTCTGTGCATTCTAGTTATTAAACCTTTGTCAGAGACATAACCTGCAAATATCATCCTCCATTCTGAGGGCTGTTTGCTTGCTTTACTTACTGTGTTCTTGGCTGTGCAGAGCTTTTTAGTTTCATCAATTCCCAGTAGTGTATTTTGGAAGGTGCTTCAATTGCCCGGGGGGTCCTCCTCATAAAATACATGTCCAGACCTATATCTTCAAGGGTTTTTTTGGAACTCTCTTCTAGTATTTTTATAGTCTTAAGTTTCATGTCCTAAGTTTAAATCTTTATTTCAGTGAGAGTCTATCATCTATCTTAGTTAATGATGAAAGATGTTGGTCCAGTTTTAGTCCTCGGTAGGTTGCCAGCCAGTTCACCCACCACCATTTGGTAAATAGGGAATCTTGTCCCCACTGAATGTTTTTAATTGTTTGTTAAATATTAAATAATGGTAAGTAGATAAATTCATCTCTTGGTTCTCTATTTTGTTACAGACATCTACTTCTCTGTTTTTGTGCCAGTACCATGCTGTTTTGATTACTCTCAATTTGCAGTAAAGACTGAGGTCTGGTAGCTTGATTACTGCTGCTTTGTTTTTATTTCTGAGTATTGTCTTGGCTATTTGAGGTTTTTTATGATTCCATATAAAATGAAATATCGTTTTTTCCAGATATTTAAAGTATGACAGTGGAGCTTTAATAGGGATTGCATTGAATTATATATTGCTTTGGGTAGTATGAACATTTTAACAATGTTGATTCTTCCCAGCCATGAGCATCGTATGTTATTCCTTTTGTTAACATTTTCAGCTATTTTTTTTTTCTTAGAGATTCATAGTTCTCTTTATAGAGATCTTTCATGTATGTTGTTAGAAAAGTTCCCAAATATTTCATCTTCTCTGGCACTACTGTGAATGGGATAGCGTTCTTAACTGTTTTTTCAACTTCACTATTGTTGGTATATATAAAGGCTACCTATTTACGAATGTTGATTTTGTAATCTGAGATGCTGCTGTATTTCTTGATCACTTCGAGGAGTTTCATAGTAGAGTCTCTAGTGTTTTCCAGATATATAATCATATTTGCAAAGAGCGAAAGTTTGATCTCTTCTGACCCTATATGAATAACTTTGATCGCCTTTTCTTCCCTAATTGCAGTGGCTAAAACTTCCATTACGATGTTAAAAAGTAATGGAGACAATGCACAGCCTTGTCTGGTTTCTGATCTGAGTAGAAATGATTCCAATTTAACTCCATTTAATATGATCTTGTCTGTGGGTTTGCTGTAGATGGCCTCTATCAGTTTAAGAAATCTGTCTTCTAGGCCCTTTTTTAATAGTGTTCTGATCATGCAGAGGTGTTGTATAGTATCCAATGCTTTTTCTGAATCAATTGTGAGAATTATATGGTCTTTGTTTTTTAATTTATGTGCTGAATTACATTATAGATTTACATACATTAAACCAGCCTTGAGATCCCAGAATAAAACTGACTTGTTCATGATGTATTATTTGTTTGATGTGTTGCTGGATTCTGTTTTTTAGGATCTCGTTGAATATTTTAGCTTCTATATTCATTAGTGATATTGGTCTATAATTTTCTTTTCTTGTAGGGTCATTTTCTGGTTTGGGTATCAGAGTAATTTTCACTCTATAGAATGTGTCTGGTAGTCTTCCTTCTTTTTCTACATTTTGGAACATATTGTGGTATATAGATACTAATTCCTCTTTAAAGGTTTGGTAGAATTCTGATGTAACACCATCTGTTCCCAGGCTTTATTTTTAGTGTAGTTTTGTATGGTTGATGCTATTTCAGAACTTTATGTGGGCCTGTACAACATTTCCACTTGATTCTGGGTAAGCCTTGGAAGGTGACGTGCTTCCAAGTATTGGTCAATTTCCATCAGATTTTAATATTTCTGATAATAAAGTTTCTTGTAATATTCATTAAGGATTTTTTTGGATTTCTGAGGAGTCTGTTGTAATTTTGTCCTTGTCATTTCTTATTGATGAGATTAGAGATCTTACTCCTTTTTTCCTTATAAGATTGGCCAAAGGTTTATCTATTTTATTGAGCTTTTCAAATAACCAGCTTTTTGATTTATTGATGTATTGTATTATTCGTTTGTTTTCAATTTTATTTAATTCTGCTCTACTTTTGGTTATTATTTTTTTTTTTTTTCTTTTCTACTGGGTTTAGGGTTGAATTTCTTTTTTTTTTTTTTTTTTTTACAGTTTCTTGAGATGTCTCTTTAAGCTGTTAACTTTCCTTTTTTGTGTTTTTTTTTTTTTTTTTTCGAGGAAGGCTTGCAGTGCTATATATTTTCCTCTTAGAACTGCTTTTGCGATGTTCCAGAGGTTCTGATACTTTGTGTCTTCCTTGTCATTTTGTTCCACAAAATTGGATATTTCCTTCTTAATCTCATCTGTGGCCCAGCTATGATTCAGCATAAGGTTACTTAACTTCCATGTTTTTGTATGAGTATGCAGATTTCTATTGTTTCTCAGCTCAAGTTTTATTACATGGTGGTCCAAGATGATGCAAGGAATAGTTTGTATTCCTTTAAATTTACTGAGGTCAGACTTGTGACCTAAGATGTGATAGATTTTGGAGTAAGTTCCATGGGCTGATGAGAAGTATGTGTATTCAGTTTTCTTGGGATGTAATGTTCTATGCATGTTTGCTAAATTCAAATGTTTGATGGTTAGTTTTAAATCTAAAATTTTTTTGCTCAGCTTTTCGTTGGAGGATTGATCCAACACTGCCAAAGGAGTGTTGAAATCTCTGACTATTATGGAGCTAGAGGAAATCAAGTTGCTCATGTCAGTTAGAGTTTCTCTTATAAACTGATGTGCATTCTGGTTGGGTGCATAGATATTAATAATTGAAATCTCATCATATTGAGTATTACCTTTAATAAATATGAAGAGACCATTCTTGTCCTTCTTTACTTTTGTTGGTTTAAAGCCTATTGTATCTGCAAATAATATTGTAACTCCTACTTTTTTTCTGATTACCATTTGCCTGAAATATGGATGACCATTCTTTCACCCTAAGTCTGTATTTGTCTTTTAAGTTAAGATGCGACTCTTGTATGCAACTAATATCTGTCCTGAGTTTTTGTATCCAGTCTGCCAACCTATACCTCTTTAGAGGACATTTTAAGCTGTTCACATTAATGGAGAATATTGATAGGTCTGGTAATATTTTGGGGTCAAGTTTTTAAAAGATCCTGTGGATATTTTTAATCTTTTCACCAGTGGGGACGTTGGAGTTTGATCCAAAGTTTGTGAGTTAGTTTACTTTTGTGGTATAAGATTATGTTGGTCATTATGGAGTCTAGGTCTGAGAATATCCTGAAGAGCTGATTTGGTTATGGCAAATTTTTTCAATATATGAGTATCATTAAAGTATTTAATTTTTCCATCATAAATAAAACTCAGTTTAGCTGGATACAAGATCTGGGGTTGAAAGTTATTTTGTCTTACAAGATTAAAAGTCAATGACCACCCTATTCTGGCTTGAAAAGTTTCAGCAGAGAGATCTGCAGTCACTCTGATACTCTTCCTTTTGTACATAATGGCTTTCTGTTGACAGGTAGGTTTGAGAATTTTCTCCTTCATATTGTTTAGTGAAGTTAATTATGATATACCTGGGGGTTCTCTTATTGAGGTTGAGTCATGCTTTGGTTCTGAAGCTGTGTGCTATCTGAACTTCAGAATCTTTAGGCATGTCTTGAAAATTCTCTTTTATAATTTCATGCAGAAGCGCCTCTGTGTCATCGAGGCTACTTCATCGATTTCAGGAATTCCAATTATTTGTATTTTGGCCTTCTTCAAATTATTTCAGAGCTCTCTGAGAATAATCCATTTTTTCTCTCCATTTCTTTTCCTCTTTCAGAGTTTTGGAGTGTTCAAAGGCTTTATCTTCAATGTCAGAAATTATTTCTTCTGCTTACTCCATTCTGTTGCTGAGAAATTCTACTGTATTTTTCATGTCTTTGAGGGCTGAAAATTCTTGCTTCCATGTGTTCAAGTCTTTGGTGGTTTTGTTTTTAAATTCATTAAATTCTTGAGACAACTTTTGAATTTCTCATTGAATCCCTAATTCCATTTTATTAATCTTGTCTGCAATCCAAATTCTGAATTTGATTTCTGACATCTCAGCCAGTTGTTTCTGAATGGGATCTTTGATTACATATGCCATATCTTCCCTTTGGGGTGTTGATCTATTCTGGTTATTCATGTTACCAGAGTTTTTCTGCTGATTCTGCCCTGAGGTTGTTTTACTCCCTTTGATTTTTCCCCTGGGGCTTTGTTGGGGGCTCATAATGTGTTGTGGCCTGACAAACTGGGGCCCTTCCTGGTATGATGGGACTAAGTGGTTCTGTCTTGTTTTGAGCTGGTTTCTGTTCAACTCTAGTGAAACATTTACTCTTTGTTGAAGTCTCAGATGTGGAGGAAAAAAACACAATTAAGTCTCCCCACCCACCTTTGGCACCAATTGGAAAAGGAACATCAAACCTTCCTCCAATTGCACACCCAGGACACCACCTGGAAACTCAGTTTATTTGTTCAGTTCAAAAGGTCTAAATCAGTTGTCTCAGTTGGAACCTGTCTCAAGTGGGAGAGTTCAAGAGGTCTCTGGGAACTGGATCACAGGGGTCTGGTGACTACTCTGATATGCTTACTCCAGTGCTGCATGGAGTCAGGAGGAACCACCTAGCAAATAGATCAGTCTTGGTAGATTGATGCCTCCGTCCCCACCTTGCCCCTCTGTCAGACCCAGTCACTGTTATGTCTTCAGATGGCTAACCCAGTTGCCTGTAGTGAACAGATACTCCAGGAGTTTGCACCTGCCTGAATCACAAGGAAATATGCCTGGTCTCTGCAGTCTGACACTATCTAGCAGGAGGAGTTGAGGCGTGAAATACTCAGGTGCTTAATGAAGTTCGGGGGGTGTTCACTCAGGCTCAGCCCCACACCTGATTGATGTTACTGACAGAACAAAGAAGAACAGAACCGAACAACTTTGTGGGATTCTGTCTCTGTTCCTGCTAATTTCACCTGCAGAAGAGAAGCTGGTCTGAGTTCCAATGTCCTGTCTTTGCTGATGTAGGTTTGTATTGGGTTACCACTCTGAATTGGCCCCATCCTGGAAAATTCCCAGGTTTGTGTGTAGCCTCAGGCAAATCCTTTACTCATGGGTGGTTTCCCAGGGAGACAGTGGGTATGGCTTCAGAATATCGAGGAGTGAGCCATTTTGTTGTTAAAAAAAAAAAAAATGGTGGTTGATCAGCCTATGGAAACTGCTGCTCTGGTGTGGCTCGCTCTGACCCTTCTCTCTTTGCTCCTGCACCCCAGAGTCAGCACTGACCAACTGCAGTTTATGCTCTGTTCACACCCCTCAAGAGATCACCCAAAAATCCAGACTCCTGGGGGACAGGCCTCCAGATCTCAGGGTGAAGGCGAAAAAGAATGCTGGGAGCCAAGAGCTACAGGTAGTGAGCACACACAGTTCCACATAGTTTTATGCCTGGCCACAACACATCCCGAACACAGCCGCTGCTTCAAGTCTCCAGTAACTGCTGCTCTGGGGTGGTTTCATCCAAGCTGTCTGACCTCTCTTTACTCTTGTGCCCCAGAGTCATTGCAGCTCAGGCACTGTCCACACCCCACAAGAAATCACCCAAGAGTCCAGACTCCTGGGGGACAGGCCCCCCAGACCCCTGAGTGAGAGTGGAGGGGGGTGCTGGGAGCTCAGCACTGCAAGTGGGGAAGACACACAGTTTCACTCAGTTTTATTCCTGGCCATATTGCTGTCTAAGTAGGGCTGCTGCAACACACCTCATGGAAGCACCGCCCTGGCATAGCTCTCCCTCAATCATCTTCCCTCTCCTTTCTTCCATGCACCAGAGTCAATGCTGACCAGCCGCAGTTCACGCACTGTCCACACCCATTGAGAAATCACCCAAGAACCTGAACTCCTGGGGGACAGGCCTACAGACCTGAGTGTGAGTGGAGGGGAGTGCTGGGAGTTCAGAGCTACAGGCAAAGAATATTTACAGTTTTACACCTAGCAGGAGAATGCTATGGCACCCTAGTTAGAGAGGTAGGTCCAGTTTTTAGAAAGTCTCTCCTATAGAGTGTAGTGGAAGGGTCTTTTATTTCTGCTTGTTTGTTAATTTGTGGGGCTCTTCAGCTGGTCCCATGGGGGACGGGAGTCTCCCGTCCACTTGGTGATGGATTTTGTACCTTTTGTTTTGTTTCCTTGTGGTCGCAGCTCACCTCAGAGAGATTGATATGCGTTCTTCAACCTTCTCTGTAGGTGCAGCTCAAATCCACCAGGTTACTTGCTAAATTTTCTTCCCTTAACTCTCCTTCTGGATGGGAGCCTCTGTGGAAAGCTGGCTTCAGACTGAAATCTTGTCTTCCTCCCCTGAAACCAAATCTCAATTATACCAATACACACACATGAACAAACAAGCAAATTAACCAACAAAGATTTCATCATCTAAAAAGATGAGCGTTACCTTGATGGTTCATGCAAACAAGACATGCTTAAGACCTGTCAAACTATAAAAAAAAGAGATGGTTTCCAGGTATAGTAAATTTGACAGCTTCTTTCAAAAGGATGTTTCTGTTTGGTGTCAAAAGGACCTTGAAATAGCATTTCATGGGCATTGCCTGTAGAAAAGTGGGTAATACACGAACCTCATATAATGAGGGTGCTTAGTGAAAACCTGACCCTGGCCAAACTGCAAAAAGAAATAGTTGGGTATTGTGTTGGGCTCCTGTAGTTTGCTCTACTTGGTAGACAGAGAAAAATGAATCACCTAAGCTCAGGAGTAGAAGCTTTGTGTAAGTTGTAATGCCACAGCACTCCACTAAGTAGGTGTGACAAAGTCAAACTGTCCCCCAAAGGAAGAAAAATTTTAGTGTCCTACTTAAGTGACTCCATAAAGTTATGTGAGCTGTAATGCAGCCTGAGTCACACTACTGTACAAATTCTCAACTTTTGTGGCAGCTTACTGCTGGGAATCGCAACCAAAAATGCTTAACCTCATTCCTGCTAAACATGTGTAGTGGCTATCCTTGTATGTCTTTGCATTCAAAGTGTTACAAAAGAGTCAGGTTATGCTCTTCCTACTCAATTCCTATTTTTAAAACATTATTTGTCTATCCTGCCAATCCTTTCTTTGCTTTTCATGTCATAAATTTGTAATTAAGTGGAAGAGTAAGTTTTATTCCTAGTGCTTATCTGGGCTGTTACAGACCAAGAACACAAGCCCAAATATCAGACAGTCATTTCACAGACCTGACACATGTTTCACAAATTATAAGCTCTACTGGATTGACTGAGTTTTTGAATTGGAGATGAGCATGAGCATTAGTGAGATCCCCATCTCTGAAGAATAAAGAACGACCAGATATTATGCAGGTACCTAGAGTCCTGGCTGAGAAATAAGTTTGCTTGACAACAACACTTGAAGTTTACTGTGAGATATGATACGAGTGCTGTCTTCTGAGGGCAACAAAAGGAGCCTCTGTCTCAATAATTAAATAGAGTAAACTATTGGTGGGAAACTTACTCCTCATTTTCATTTTTACCTGCAGATCTAGAGTTGAAAATTTTCCCCTAGATTGGATGTCAACTAGATAAATTATTCTCTCATAGGGAAATTATTTTCCTACATCCTCTATTAATCAACCCTTGCAACTGTAACCCTTAGTTATCCTAGATTATTGTAATCACTGCAAATTGCACTCACAATGAATTCTTTGAAAATATTGGTATAGACTGGAGATTCGAGGTTTGCAGCAAACTGGTGAACGGCTGGAGTCAAAATGAAATCCAGAGCTTAGGAGACTGCCAGTAAAATCTCTGTGCCCCTGATAAAGCTGCACAGTACCATCTGCACAGTAAACCAGCCCCTCCCCCATAATGATTATAATTCCCAGTTCATGGGGAAACTAGGAGTTGAATGAAAAAATTGGTGAAGCATGGAGTCCTGAGCAGAATTTTGTGGTCAGATAGGAGTGCTATCTGATGCAGAACAGACAGGGCTAGGAGGCCACTCAGGATGCAGACATATTTTCAAATTTTAAAAATGTCAACTGCCACAGGCCCATTTTGCATGGGCTAGGTGCAGCGATTTGAGTCTCACCTGCAGGCAGCCATCCTGCTAAATCTTTCTTTGCTTTTTATGTCATGAACTTATAAGTAAGTGAAAGTAAAGTTTGTTTTGTAGTGCTAATCTGGGATATTACAGAACAAGAACTTGAGACTGGACCAAAGCTGGTCCAGAATACATCACAGTTCATGGGAACTGTTGTAGGGAGAAATTGTGAAACCTCACTGTGACGATACTTTTTGAAATTCATGGAATCAACAACTCAGCGAGGTATAAATGTCAAGTGTTAGGATTACTGAAGCTGAACTCAATGGGCATATGCACTGTCATATGTTTATTTATATATATATATATATATATATATATATATATATATATTTATATATATATATATATATGTATATATATACATATATATATATACTATATATATATACATATATATATGCTCTCCACACTCAATAAACCTTACTCTATTATATTTATATTATATATAGACATTTATATATTATATTTATATTATATATAAAATTTATATATTTATATTATATATTTATATTATATATAAAACATTTATATATATATATAAATTATATAATGCTCATTGTGTTTGCTTTCTTGTGATTTTTCCTTTTCTTCTAGGAGTTATTGTTAATTTTATTAGTAGTAGTAGTAGTATTTCTCTTCCTCTTCTTTCCTTCTTATGGTTGCTGAGAGTGCTTCCATCAGACTATTAGAGTTTTTTCTATTTTGAATTTTATTTTTAATTCTATTTTTTGTCTTTATTTATTTATTTATTTTTTACTCTCTGTGCATCTGTGTGCTTGTGTGTTTGTTCATTTTTTTGATTGTTTATTTTCTGATTTTGTTTCAATATATTTTGGGTTTTCCTAAATCCTCGATAGGTAGGCTATTTTTTCTTACTCCAATATTTACATTCAAAAGAACAAGGGAGAATGGTGGATGATGGCTGACTGGAGCCAGTTTTGAACAGAAAATCTGGTCCAGAGAAAGGGAGAGATAATGTCCAGAAAGAACCCAACAATTATGAAGGGTGGGAGTTGAGCTGAGAGAAGATATAGATAATTGTACATCTTCCCTGCCAAGGTAAGCTGTGACTCCATGGAAATTTCAGGATGTGTTTTTGTAACCTCCCACAAAAAAGTTCCTTGCTTGCTGTGGGATCTCTACTAGTGAGTGGTGAACTGAGGTTATCTTCTCTTAACCCACTGGAGCGAGTTGCTGGAAGCTGAGAAAAATTCTCCAGAGAGTCTCTGCTGCAAGCCTAGGAATTAACTTATCTGGAGAAAATTTGAATAAATATTTTCTCTGCTACATTCAATTTTCAGCCTATTCTTCCCCCTTTTCCTGCTGGTCTAAAAGTCCAATGCCTGGAGAGACAATAATGTCTGGAATTATTGGCTAAAACTGGGCATGGCATAGGTACACGTATGTACCTATGCAGTACAGCTATGTTGTATCTGTGAATCCAGCAACAGTACAGAAACTCATAGAGGGGAAAATGTATTGTCTGGTCCTGAGAAAGTGTATCTCAGCATCAGGAGCATGCTTGGGTGTTTGGAGAATGGGTGGAGACTCAGGAACTGCTGATGTGCATGAACACAAATGGAGATACATTGCACCCAACATGATCATTAAAAGACCAATCCTGCTGGGGTCTAATTTAGCAGAGTCACCTCCCCAACTCTGTGACCATCTGGAGGGAACCAGACCTAGCATTATACAGATACTGAAGCTACAGAATAGTAGCAGAGGGAGAAATATATGTGCTGTCTGGGTATTCTTAGTTTTAGATTAAGCTCAGTTAGAATATTCCCCAGTTGCCATTGAGTAGAAGCAGGCAGACTTCAGTTCTCCCTGCTTTCTAGAGATAGAGGGTGGTAGCCAAGAGAAGGAGGGATTGACTGTACTTAGACTCTGGCAGGCACAAAGCCCTGGCATATTTGCTTATTAGAGAGAAGTGGGCCACAGAGACTGGGTTAACAGAAACTGGCAGTGGGATTACCTGAGACTGGGTTACCAGAATCTGTTGGTGAAGGATGAGCAAGGTGGAAAAACAGGCACCCAACCCCCTTGAGTTAAATATTCTACTAAATGGGCCTTTCTGACACTTTGGAGAACCAGAGTGAGACACATTTGAGCTATCTGTAGACTCCTACTATCTAATTGCTGGAGACATTTTGAGCTCTTCAGTTAGAGTGCGGGTGCTGATTTGGGCAATGCTTTTGGAACTCTTAAACTGAAAAAAATTAACCAAGGACCCTCCAAGATGCCACCCTGGTTTTGTTGTAGTGGGAACATTTTATTTTCCTCTTCCAGGTGTTTCTTGTGGGGGAAAGAATGTCTTGGGAGCTTGTATTTCTCCACAGCTGAGAGATCAAAACATAGTCAGTAACTCATATGGATTGGAGAGAGATCAGCTGAATACAAGACAGAGCCATGTAGCCCCAACATATTAAGTAGGTTTTTAGAGCCTCAGGCTGTGTTAGTTTGGGGTCCTTTGAAGAGTCGTAGAGAAAAACCTGATGTCACCAGTCCTAGATCTTTTGTTAAGGGCTGGTCAACAAAAACATCAAAAGCTTTCAATTCAATTTAATGTTATCTTCTCTTCTAGCCAAAAGGGGTAAAACAATCATGGCCCAAATTAGTAGGAAAACTGGCAACATGAATAATCAGAATGGAACAATTCCCCCAAGAAATGAGAAACCAGCCACAGTAGAATCCCTCAGTACCAGAATGAAATAGGCAGAAGAAATAATTTCTGACACAAAAGACAAAGTTATGAATGCTCCCAAATACTTAAATAAGAAGAGAAGTGAAGAGCAAAAATGAATCTTTTTCTCAGTAAGAATGGGGATAATTAAAAAAAAAAAAAAAAAAAAAACCTAATATTTTGAATTATAAAAATTCCTGAAAGTGACAAGGGTGCTTTAAAAGGGAAAGAGGCTTTAATTGATGAGATAATTAAAAGGAACTTCCAATACATGCCAAGAGATTCTGAAATTCAGATAGAAGATACTTTTAGAACTCCAGCATGACTCCATCTGAATAAAACATATCCAAGGCAGATTATTATTAACTTTGCCAAAGTTAATATGAAGGAGGAAATTTTTCAAGCAGGCAGACATAAAGAAACTATATCCTAGAAGGGGAAGAATATTAGAATGACTGAAGATCTCTCTGCTGAAATATTTTAAGCTAGAAGACAATGGTCCTCTACACTCAATGTCCTAAAACAAAACAAAACAAAACAAACAAATAAACAAAAAAAATTCAACCCAGGATTCTGTACCCAAATAAACTGAATTTTATTTATGATGGAGAAATTAAACACTTTAATGATATTCACATGCTGAATAAATTTGCCATAACTAAATCATCTCTTTAGGATATTCTCAGACCCGTCATCCAAAATGAATTGGAAAATTCTTAACCACCCAAGGAAACTCACTCAGCTTATTTTCATCAAAATTATTTTCCACAGTGGCTGAAGAATTAAAAATGTCCACTGGATTAAAAAAAAAAAAAATCCAACACCCACAATTATACCAAGCTTAATAATACTCTCAATATAAATGGCTTAAATTGCCCTATAAAAAGGCACAAGTTATCTGAATAGATAAAGGACTTAGGGGAGATATCTACTGCATACAAGAATCTCATCTTACCTTAAAAGATTAACATAGATTCAGGTTGAAGGGACATCTATAATTAGGCACATGGTAATTTAAAAAAAAGCACATGTTGCAAATTTATTCACAGATACAATAGGCTTTAAATCAACAAAAGTATGAAAAGAAAAGAATGGTCACATCATACTTGCTAACAGAAACACTCACCATGATGAGATTTAAATTATTAATATTTATGCACACAACCAGAATGCTCCTCAATTTATAAGAGAAACACTAACTTAAATGAGCAACTTGATTGCTAGCACTATAATAGCTGGAGATTTTAACAGCCCTGTAGCTGTGTTCGATAAAACCTCAATAAGAAAATAAGCAAAGGAATTTTAAACTTAAAATTATTCATTCAACAATGAGACATAACAGACATATTCAGAACATATTCATTTCATCCTTACAAAACTGAATATAGGTTCTTCTCATCAGCATATGAAACATATACCAATATTGATCACACATTAGGTCACAAGGATAACCTTGGAAAATTTTTAAAAATAAAAATTATTAATTGTATCTTCTCAGACCATCATGGAATAAAAGTTGAACTCAGTAACAAGAGGAATCGATAAATTCAAACAAAAACATGGAAAGTAAATAATCTTATGCAAAATGATATTTGGGTCATAAATGAGATTAAGAAAGAAAATACCACATTTTTGGATCAAAATAATAATGAAGACATGAACAACCAGAAGTTCTGGGATACTGCAAATTTTCCCCTAAGAAGGAATTTACAGTGTTGCAAGCCTTGCTCAAGAGCACAAAAACAGAGGAAATCAACAACTTAATGGTACATCTCAAGGAACTGGAAAAGAAATAAGATGCCAATCACAAACCAAGCAGAAGAAAGGAAATAACCAAAAGTAGAGCAGAATTAAATGAAATTTAAATAAAACAATTGTACAACAGATCAATGAAACAAGAAGTTGATTTTTTGAAAAGCACGATAAAATAGGTAGACCTAAGGTTAACCTAAATGGAAACAAATGAGTAATATCTCAAATTTCAACACTCAGAAATTACAGAGATGAGATAACAATAGACTTTGCAGAAATTTGAAAATTACTTAATGAATATAACAAAAAAATCTTTGCTCAGAAATATAAAAAGTTGAAGAAAATTGACAAATATTTGAAATCACACAATCTTCCTAGACTGAGCCAGGAAGAAGTGGAAATGCTGAAAGGCCTATATCAAGGTGACTTATAAAAGATTGAAACTGAGCACACACCTTTCACAACTAAAAAAAAAAAAAAAAAAAAATGACTCTCACTGAATAAAAGACTTAAACACAAAATGTGAACTATAAAGATTCTTGGAAAGAGTGCAGGAAAATACTTGAAGAAATTTGCCTGAAAAAAAACTTTATGAGGAGGGCCCCTATTGGACAATACCAAAAATACATTGCTGTGATCTAATCAAACTAAAAAGCTTCTGCACTGCCAAGAAGACAGTAAGTAAAGCAAGTAGACCACCCTGAGATTGGGAGAGGAGATCTTCAGGTCACGTTTCCAACAAAAGTCTGATAACAAGTATTCCCAGAGAACTCCAAATGATTATTAAAAAAAATAATAAGTGATGCCATTTCACTATGGGCAAGAGACATGAACAGAAGTTCTCCAAAGAAGACAGGTACATAATCTACAGACATATGAAAAAATACTCATCATCTTTAATCATCAGAAAAATGCAAATTAAAACTACTCTGAGATAAATCTAAATCCAGTAAGAGTAGTCCACATAATAAAATCCAAAAAGTACACATGTTGGCATGGATGTGGAGAAACGGGAATACTTCTCCACTGTTTGTGGGAATGCAAACTAATAGATTCCTATTGCAAAGAAGTTTGGGGTACATTCAGGGAAATAAACATTGACCTGCCAATGAATTCTGTAATTCTTTTTTATCAGACTATACAAAAGACCAAAAATCACTTTGCAAAAAAGGTATTTACACCAGACTATTCATTGCAGCTCAATTCATAATAGCCAAGTCACTGAAGAAGCCCAAATGCCCATCAGCTCATTAATGGATTAATAAACTGTGGTATATTTATAACATAAAATACTATGCAGTCTTGAAAAATGTGGAGCCATTACCTCTTTTATGATTACCTGGAGGGACCTGGAAATTATTCCTGAGAAAGTATCTAAGAAATGGAGGGTAAAGTGTGCTATGTATTCAGTACTTATTGAAACCTACTTATATTTACTCACACTTTCTGATGAAAGAATACAACTAAAGCCCAAAATGAAGAAGAGAAATGGAGTGGAAAAAAAATTGGAAGAGGGAGGTTTGATCGAGGGAGGGTAAATGCTGTCATCACACCTATGGATGATATTGCAAGGGTACAAGTCAAATCTGTCAAATGTAGAACATAAAGGTCCTAACAAAATAACCAATGTGGTGAAAGCTTTGTTGATTTTTATGATATAATCATGTCCAATTGTATAAAAAAAAATTATCAACACATTGTATCCAACATATGCATAAATATATTAATGAAGTATGTGTATATGACTTATTAACAATAAAAAAAATAGAACATAAAAAGACTGTGGTTATCTATGATGACCTCACAACTCTCTACCAAGGGGAATGGAGTCAGCCTTTGTTTCAAGGAAAAAGAAAATGACAAATTTGGTAGGATGAAACAATGTGCCTTCCATATCAATTCATGGTAACCTATGTGTGAGCATGGAGATAGGCTTGACTATCTCTAGTGCACTCTCACTATCTGGGTAATTCTTATGTTGTGAGCCTTAGAAGTACCTCAAATTTGGAGAACTTTGGCAAATAGCTTTGTTGAAAAAAGTAGTTTATCCTTGGAAAGTGTACAATTCTGTGATTCTTCGTATAGTCACAGAATTGTACAGCTATCATCATAATTTAATCGTACTATTTTGTCTTCTCCCACACGCAAAGAATGTCAATATCTACTAGCAGTCACTTTCATCTTTCCTACCACCCTTCAACACTGGTCCCCTACTCCTAGAAGACAATTGGCCTTGGCTTGTTTTCTTCTGAGTTCTTTCTTTCTTTATGTGGTCTTTGTATGTGGCCTTGTTATCATATCATAATAATTTTATGACATTATTATTGTCACATAAACATGCACTTCATTTTTTATTGTTGAAAAATGTTTCATTCTGTTAATATAGCTCTTTATATGTATTCAATCATCTGTAAATTACCTTAATAGTCCCCAATTTTTTTTTTCTAATCTAAGATTTTAAAAAGATTTTAACAAAATATGTTGCCTCTGTCAAAAACCTTTTATGAGTCTCTTGAGATGACCATGTGTTTTTCTTTATTAATGCTGTTAATTTAGTGTGTTCTAATAGTAATTTTTACACAAATATATATGTTGGCATGAATGTAGAGAAAAGAAACACTTGTGCATCATTGTAGACTTGCTGTTTAATCCTGAAATTACTCTACTTGGTGTATATCTAAAAGACCAAAACTTAACTGGCAACAAAAATACATGCAATCGATTGTTCATTGAAGTTTAGTTTGTAATTTCCAAGTCTTGAAAAAACCTCAAGTGCCCATTGACCCATAAATGGAACAATAAATTGTGGTATATATATACCATGAAATTTTATGCACCATTAAAAAAGATGAAACCTTTACCCCTTTTACATTTATATGCATATAACTGAAAAAATATTCTTCTTAGTATAGTATGTCAGGAATGGAAAAAAAAAAATATATCCAATGTACTAAGTACTACTATAAAACCAATTTATAATCCATCCCACTTTTATATGAGAGACGAATCACAACTATAACACAGGAGGAAAGAGTTAAGGATGAAAATGTGTCAAATGGTCTATAAGCTAGTGTATGATGCACCATGATCATATCAATGTACGCAGCTATGATTTAATAATTAAAAAAAAAGATTAAAAAAAAGAGTTAAGGGGGGATTATTGGAAGGGAGGGGTGTGGTTTAAGAATAGGAAGACTAAAGCAGGGACCTCAACTATGAAGCATACAGCAAGGGTACAAGTCAAATCTATCAAGTATTGAACACAAACATCTTGACACAGTTAAGTTAATAAGGTGAAAACTATGATATTTAGTAGGATCTAAGTACTCCAATTTGTACAAATAATCAACACATTGAATCTGACAAAGGCCTAAATTTACACACAATCTACGTATGCATGACTTAAGAAAAGAAGACAAAAAAAAGAAAGAAAAGGAAGGAAGGAAGGAAGGAAGGAAGGAAGGAAGGAAGGAAGGAAGGAAGGAAGGAAGGAAAGAGAGAGAGAGAGAGAGAGAGAGAGAGAGAGAGAGAGAGAGAGAGAGAAAGAAAGAAAGAAAGAAAGAAAGAAAGAAAGAAAGAAAGAAAGAAAGAAAGAAAGAAAGAAAGAAAAA
>CAUYPK010060700.1:0-26085 GCA_963574355.1 Loris lydekkerianus | reverse complement strand
ATCTTATTTGCTATCCAGATCCTGAATTCAATTTCTGACATCTCAGCTATTTGTGCATGGGGTCTTGTGCTCTTTCTGCCCCATTGATCCTTGGGGGAGTTGATCTACTCTGATTATTCATATTGCCAGAGTTTTTCTGTTGATTTTGCCTCATGATTGTTTTTCACCGTTGCCTCTTGCCGTCCTCAGAGTTGGGGAGGTGTCTCTCCAAGATTAGACCCCAGCGGGATCACTCTATTGTTGCTGGACCTTTGTAGAGAGTGACCCTCTGTAGTTCCTCTGGGGCTGCTGTAGTTAGGGAGTTCTGGTTGTGGAAGCAGCTCCGATGTGCGACACACCTGGATTCAGCAACAGGGCTGGGGGTGGTACGCACAGTTCTCTGTGCCTGGCGCCCAGTGACTTTGGCACAGACAGCCCAAGGCTCCAGCAGTCTCTGGCCAGGAGAAGGGCTCTGTGATGAGGCAGGGAGGCCTCCAGAGGGCATGCAGCTACCAGAGTCCCTGGTCAGATGGATGAGCTAATGTGGAGGCTGGGAGGACACAGGAGGGGGGACTGCAGGGTTGCGTGGCTCCTGCAGCTCCTGGTCAGGGAATGTGGAGCCCCAGTGGGTGCAGGTCACTGGTCGGGGGTCGCTGCACACCTCTTATGGAGGTCTGGGCTGTGCCTAGCTCAGGAGTTTGAGGTTGCTACGAGCTGTGACATCAGGGCACTCTACCCAGGGCAACAGCCCAAGGCTCCAGTGTTCCAAAACCGTCTCACTCTGCCCCTTAGGATTAGGGCTTTGAGGCAGTTCAGTCCCCACCTTTAAGCTGCTCAGTCACTAGGTTACTTTGTCCCGCCCGATCCTTGCTCTGGGACCCTGAGGGCAAAGCTTGCTGGAGCAGTTTTTCCACACAGTGGCTTTCACTGAGCCCAGCTCAGTGGCTCCTTTTGGGGTCCCAGACAATGCCCAAAGTTCTGCACACTTTTTCTCAAGCTCTCCCCAATGCAGCTGAACAGAGCGCCAAGTCCAAGAACACCAAAAAAGTTCACAGGTAAGGCCTTTCCGGTTTGCAGTCTCACTGCTGCTTGTACTCACGGTTGCTGGCGTGATTCGGTTGATCGAACACACGCAGCCACTTGCCAGTTTTCCACTGTTTTTGTCTTATTCCTGGGGTCCAGAAGTCCCTTGCTGGCTCCCTGTATGCTCAAAGGGATGATCATAGGTAGATCCCACCGCCCGGAGATGTCTGGAGTCTTGTCTCCCCAGATTCGCCAAGCCCAGTTACAGGGAAGCTGTTACTCAGCCGCCATCGTTAATCCACCCCGTCCACAGGAGGTATAACTAGTGATGCTTGAAGGTCTGTAGGGCACTGTGGGGGGCCCTAGTGGTGCCATCACTTGCAGTAGTTTTCCTTCTAAGACCCTCAGAAGATGCCAGAGCTCAATCTCTAAGGATTCTTGCTATTGGTGAACACAGTATATACACAGGAGCTATAGTTCACCTAACTCTGTATTGCTCCGTGGAGCGCAGAACATATAATTACAGTTATGTTAGCAAGCTTAAATGTGAACAAGCTGTTGACCTCAGTCTGCTTATCTTTGATATGAGTTGACAGTAGTACCTAGCCACACAGGGTCATGGCCAAAATTAAGTGAAATAATGCACGTGAAAGGTCTGGCAAGATTGCAGTTTGCTCAGTAGGTATCAGCTGATGTGGAGCCTGTCTCTGCCTTTATAGCCTTGGAGTGGTCCTTCCCTGAAGGCCAGATACTAAAATAGTTGAGAAAGCTCCCTGAAAGACAGGAGGGCAGCTGGGTCAGACAGCCAGGGAGAGGAATTTCTAAATAGGTTTCCTCATTTTCTAACTTACTGGCAACCCAGTGTGGGAGTGTTAAATAGGTGAGATTATGCAAGCAGAGAGGACAGTTTGGGGTGTATTTTTTGGGTGCTAACCAGTGGGCAGCATGTTTAACTAGACCATGACTAGACCAGGCAACATTTAAAGCCAGCTCTTGTGAATCAGAAAGAAGCTAAGCTTCTATTTATTCTGTAAACTTGACTTTTTGGGAGAGAGTTGTGTGAGGAGTGAAATAACAATGCAGTTGAAGAGTGAACTTTGGAATTTGAAGCCTGGACAGGCTCTTGGCCCTCCTACTTCCTCACCACATCTTCCTGGGTGCGTGCTCTGAGCCTTGGCTTCCTTCAACCTGGATAACAGTACCTGTCTTATAGCCAGTAGGGATTGTTTGATCAAATGACGTAATAGATGTCAAGCCCTAATACATACTTGGTCCTATTATAGCTAGTTTTGGCATTTGTTTCTAAAAATTAAAATCTTCCTATTGGATTTTTATAGAGACGTTTCAGAGTTAGGCTCACGTGGGATTTCTGATCCTAGTACAGTTAATCTTGTAAACCCCTCTCCTGGGCCTTCCCTTTCCCTTAAAAATCAGACAAAAGCAACACAAATAATGCTTTCAGGGAAACATTTGATAGAAATTCCAATGTGGCAAAAGGATTTTGGGTTCACGTAGTTGAATTAGAATTTGACCTGAGTTTATTTTATCCGTGGACTGTTTAGAATTGTTTATGTCCAGTAGAGACACTTTAGTAAAGCCAATGAATGGGGGAGTTTCCACAAATGGAAAATATAATACCGTGAAAAAAGTCTATCCAGAGCTCCGCAGAACTCAAATATTAAGACTTGTTTTTATGGGGAAAATATACATGACCTTTATTTTGAAGGCTAGGTAGGATTTAGATAAGCACAGGAAAGAATGGGGCTTTGTGAAGTTTAGAAAGATGTAGATGAACATTATGGGAAGAAAGTGTCCTGCCAGAGTCAGTGGTGGAAAGAGAATGAAAATATTTTGGATACCTGCGCAGCACTCCCTGGGGAGGATGGCCTTTGTTCTGCATGCTCTTGGAAGGTGGACTGTGATCAGTGTTGAAAGTATTAGTCTATTCTACTTTTGAGAGGGGGACACATTCTAGTAGGGAGAATATACCACTTGTTTTTGGGGAAAGGATGGATCAGAAAGAATGCCTGTCACTGGCACTATTCAAGCTGTTATCACTAGGATCCTGAGGGTGTTTCTGGGAGCTGTGCTCCAGGTAAGGGTAGGACCAGAAGAAATTGTGAAATCTGATAATGCAAAAATAAGCAGGGCTGTGTAGAATGTTTCTAGATATCAAAGTGATATGAAAATGTAGAAATCAAGCTGATTAACCGTACCTTGGTACACAGAATGTTTCCAAAGAGGGTTGACTAAAATTAGCTATGGGATTGTTGCTGTGGCCCAGGGTGAAGGTCTGGCCTGGGCCAGCAGCATTGGATGGACATGAAATTCTGAAGAGAATGTCAGTGGGTTTTAGAAACTGTCTAGAGTTAGTAGCTTAAAGAAAAAGATAAACAAAAACATTTAGTGTTCTCTGTCTCATATTGACTTAACACTCCCTGACTTGTACTCCTGAACTGTCATCCCCTCCCCCCCCCCCCCAAATGCTGGAGGGCCTGGGAGACTCTTGCTCCAGTCCTGTGATCTTCTGCCTACCGGAGGCCTGTCTCTTCCCCCTCCAGAAGTTTGCTGACTTGTGTCCTCCCTTCCCAAACCAGTTCCAGTTTCACTTCCTCCCAGTAGCCAATGGTGAGAATTTTCACTTTTGCTCTAGGCTGGGGTGGGTCACCTGAAGCCTTCTGATTTCAAGATGATTCTTTTCTAAGCACCAAAGGAGACAAGAAAAGTTTTCATCTTTCTCTGTTGCACTCATTTTAATAAAAGGATTTGTTTTGCAAAGTTTGGATTAAGTTAAAAAGCCACACTTAAGAACCTAGACGGAGGCCACACAGAGGCCACACACGGCCTTAAGGCCGCAGGTCCCCCACCCCTGCTGGCATTGACCCTGCCTTCCAGCCTGTAAGTTGTTGGGGGTCTGAGGCCCCAGTTTCCCAATCCCAGTTGACCTGGTTAGACTGAGCTAGAAATTTCAACTGAGGTGCGGCAGTGTTTGAAAACAAAAATGAATGGAAACTGGAAATAAATCTGGAGCAGCACAGGCAGTGTGAGTAGACGGCAGAATCTCCATATAACAAAGAGAAATTTTATTTAAGAACGAAGGGAAAGTTTAGAGCACTTCCAAAGAGAGTTGGAAGTGGGTCCTTCTCATGGAGAAAAGGTGAGAGCAATGAAATGTGAAGGCAGTGTAGGTGTTTCTCTCCATTTGAAATTGGTCACAGCTCTTTCATTAGCCTCTCTGTGCCTCCAGGGGTATCGACTGTTCTATTGGTCATTGGTTATGTAGGTCACTTCACACCCCCATTCTTAAGGGCCCTCTAGACTTCCTGGTGCAGCAGGCCAGGGTCTCCTCCCATCTCCCTGAAGCCCCTTTCTTAGTGTCCCTTCTCCTAAGTCAATGAGTGATAATCCCCTCAGGCCCCTTCTTGGTGGCCCTGCTTTAAATGGACAGGAGCCCTCCTGCCGTGCTCTGTAAGGTGGCTGCTACTGGGCTGGATGTCCACTGTGTTCACATGATACCTGAGACTCAGCCTGACTCTAGCTTTTCCTGGGCAGGAAAGGCACGGGGTGGGGGGACAAGTCCACCCAGCGGAACTGGGAAGGTCCGTGACAAGCAGCTGTGGTGAGTGAGTGACATCTGCCTGGGGTGAAAGATTTCCCAGATAGTGAGAGGACATCCTCTTTGGGACCCGAGGTGGGAGATTGGACTGGGGAGGTTAGTGCTGCTTAACAGAATTTGATAAATAAGTTTCTGCCTTCCCTTCCAAGGTTGATGTTCGTGTCTGTGGAGGCCAGCTGTGTGATTCTGGAGACCCAGCAGCCGTCCTAGAGAGGGAAGGGAGTCAGGAGAACCAGGTGGGGAAGGGAACTGTGGGGGATGTAAGTCACATTGCAGAGCATTAAGGAGCTTGTGGAGCGAGTGAGGACTCTGCAAATTCTTTGCCTATGAGGAGAGGAAGAAAAAAATGTAGCAGCAAGAAGAGACAGCAGGGTAGGTCAGGTGAAGCCTCTTTCTTTTTTTCCTTTCTTTTTTTTTTTTAGACAGCGTCTCACTATGTCGCCTTCAGTAGAGTGCTATGGTGATTCTCTTGCCTCAGCCTCCCAAGTAGCTGGGGCTACAGGAGCCTGCCACAACGCCCGGCTATTTTGTTGTTGTTGTTTTTGTTGTCATTGTTATTTAGCAGGCATAGGCTGGGTTCGAATCCACCAGCCTCGTTTATGTGCCCACTGCCCTAACCGCGGCGCCCTAACCTCTGAGCTACCCCGAGCCAAGTGAAGGCTTTTTCTAACTCAGACCAAAGGCAGTATTTCAAAGTCAAAGAAAGGAGTCAGTGATGCAAGAGTTAAATGGGAATGGAGCTTCCCAGGAGGTGAACTAAAGCTCTTGGAGTTGTTTTTCTTGTCAGGGTTATAGATTTGAGCTGCTGATTCAGCCTTGCCAAGTTTGGGATTAAGGGATGAGTTTAAAGCAGCATTGTCCAATAGACATAGAACATGAGCCACAAATGTGAGCTGTGTAGGGATTTTAATTTTTTTAGTAGCCACATTAAAAAAAGAAACAGATGGCTCGGCGCCTGTGGCTGAAGCAGCTAAGACACCAGCCACATACACCTGAGCTGGCAGATTCGAATCTAGCCCAGCCCGCCAAACAGCGATGGCTGCAACCAAAGAGTAGCTGGGCGTTGTGGCGGGCACCTGTAGTCCCAGCTACTGGGAAGGTGGAGGCAGGAGAATTGCTTGAGTCCAGGAGTTGGAGGTTGCTGTGAGCTGTGATGCCACAGCACTCTACCCAGGGTGACCGCTTGAGGCTCTCTTTCAAAAAAAAAAAAAAAAAAAGAAACAGATGAAATGAATCATTATGATATATTTGATTTAACTTCATAAACCCAGAATATTATTTTAACGTGCAAATATATATATATATATATATATTTTTTTTTTTTTAATAGATAAAAATATGGACCATAAATGTGGCCCGACCCATTACCTTCCCTCCACTCAAACCTCCCCCTCGCTTCCCCTTCCTTGGTCCTTTCCCCATAGTCTTGTGGTATAGTTGGGTTATAGACTTCACGTGAAAGCTATAGTTTAGCTTCATAGTAGGGCTGAGTACATTGGATACTTTTTCTTCCATTCCTGGGATACTTTGCTAAGGAGAATATGTTCCAGCTCTATCCATATAAACATGAAAGAGGTAAAGTCTCCATCTTTCTTTAAGGCTGCATAGTATTCCATGGTATACATGGACCACAATTTGCTAGTCCATTCGTGGGTCGATGGGCATTTGGGCTTCTTCCATGATTTAGCAATTGTGAATTGGGCTGCAGTAAACATTCTGGTACAGATGTCTTTGTTATATTGTGACTTTTGGTCTTCTGGGTATAAACCTAGTAGAGGAATTATAGGATCGAATGGCAGGTCTATTTTTAGGTCTCTAAGTATTCTCCAAACTTCCTTCCAGAAGGGATGTATTAGTGGGCATTCCCACCAGCAGTGTAGAAGTGTGCCCTTTCCTCCACATCCACGCCAACATTTCTGGTTTGGGGATTTTGTTATGTGGGCTACTCTGACTGGGGTTAGGTGGTAAATTTGAAATAAGAAGAAACTCATCCATCATAAAAGTTTAAATAGAGTTTACTAGGTAATGGTCACAATAAAAATTCTTGATTATCATTTTGCAGAAGGAAACCAGTTTTTGTCATTTCATGAGACACATTTAATGCAAGTGGCACTCATTACTACAGGGTGACAGTGATCCTGGCCATCTGTAGTTAATACATACAGTCAACATATTGTAGGGAATATATGATATTGAAGCTGAGCTGAGACATCAACTCTGAATCTCTCATATGATCATTTTCTGAACCATTCCTGATGTCTGGTCTCTCTGAAAAATGTTCAAGTACATTCTAGCCTTAGTGAGTTGGTTCCTCACCAATATTCAGGGCTACTTTGATAGGATATATTATTTAGAACCCTGAGAGTAAGTCTATGACATTCTGCCAGAATTATGTAATGATATTTTGACATAAATGATAATGTAGCCATGAATCATATTCAGAAAATCATTATTAGGGTGGCGTTTGTTCCACTGTATCTCTATTCTGCCTACATATCTTTATGTCAACTTGGATCTATTCAAGAAGAAATTTTGCTCCAAAGGATCCCTGAAATCCAGAGAACGGTTTGGAATCAAAATGAGAGCAATAGCTTTTGGTGCCTTCGTAGGAAAAAAAACAATTGGCAAAATTATCATCACATTTTATCATTTCTAATCATGGGTATATATTTTGTTTTCTAATCTTATTTGCAGGTTTTACTTTGCTACAAAAATGTATTTCAGAGGGAAATAAATTGATCAACTACCTGCTTTTCTACAAGGACAAAGTCTCATTATTTTCCTACGGATTTATAATGCTATGATGTCCTATATTCTATTTTGTATTTATATTTAAGGTACAATGAGCAAGACATATTTCTTTTGAGAGCATGGTGATCATTCATGGAACTGAGTAATGATCAATAAATTGATAATCCAAGACCTGAATAAACATAGTATTAGTGCTGGAAAATGTCAATCCCATCATTTCTAAAGGGCAAAAGTGTCCTTGGGCCAAACTATTATTTTTCATTTTCTGCAATGGAGTTCTCTGGAAATTCTTCAAAAAAAAAAAACAAAAAAAAAATGTTCATTTGACTCCTGTTAAGATGTGTGTGTTGAATTGCAAATAACAGTAACAATAAACAGGGCTTGATAATGTCAGCTGTGTTATTCACCTATGCCACTCATTGAATTTAACCCTTCTGGGCATTTACAAAGCCCTTAGTTCTAAATTACTCTTGTCGTCCAAACATTGTCTAATGCTGTTTATGAAAAGATTTGATGGTTTCCCTTACTCCCAGGATACCCTGTTTTTTATGACACATAAACAGAAGTTCTAAATGAGTGTTAGAGCCTTATACCAGATTCTTGTAAACAGAATCCCCCCAGCTGCCTTATTCATAAGCTTGACTCCAGGTGTACCTAACACAAAGAAACAACATAGACTGGCCTCTAAATATGGACTATATTTAGTAATGCACATATGATACACATAAATATTTAGTAACAAATTTTTCATATGCATTCCTTAGTCATTATCCAGTTTGGTGGATGTCAAATTGTGGATGGAAATGAAAGGAAACTCATATTAATCCCTGAATGTCCTTCATAGGTGGCATTGAAGCCTCCTACAAAAATGATTGGTGCAACTTTGAAAATGTAATTGCTGCACATAACTGCTAGGTTATTTTATGTTTGATCCTATCTACAGAATAATGTTACAAAAGTTTAAAAGACGGATGCTATTATGCCCTTTCAGGCTGGTTCTGAATTTTATTATTCAACCATTTTATGTGAAAGCCAATTACAGAATAGAAGACTTCAGCCTGGCTTCCAGGGTCATGAAAGAAGGTGACATACATCTGGGAACAGCACCCCGGGACCTGCTGCGTAGCCCAGTTTTCATCAGTAAATGAGCAGACACAGTGAGGAGGTCATTTTCACTCCTGACCACCCTTTGGGGATTCTTGTTTGAATGCTGTACAGCGAACTCAAAAGAACCCAGAATTGAAAACAAGACCATATTTGTTTGCATCTTTCAGACAAATAGATTCTTCAGACAGTCTAAACACTACTCTTTTGTCTGAGAACAAAACTACATTTGATGATCCAATGATCATTTCTAATGGATGAAAAAGAATTTTTGTTAAAAGATGGTCCCCAAATAAACAGGAATTGTTTAAATAACCTCATTTTCGTCTTACCTTACATCAGAGCGTTAGACTTCTAATGTACAGTATGCATGTTACAACTTGACTTTATCCCTGAGCTAAGGATTCTGAGTGGCATCAATCTATTGCATCTGAAAGCTGCTGCCAAAGACATGTCAGAACTCCTTTAAGGAGCAAATCAGCCCGTGAATTTTAGACTTACACAACACCAGTTTCCTCACAGCTAAAATATGCCTTAATGATCCAGTGGTAGAAGCTAGTCAGTAAATATACGGAATAGCTATCTTTGTTCTCAATGGGCGTTTCCTAGAACATCTCAACTGTTTCTAAAATCCACAGCCTCATAGTGTTTTCAACATTTCATTACAAAAGTAATAGATACCTAAAAGATTTTCTGTTATGAAGTCTTTATTTATTTATTTATTTATTTATTCTTTGGCTTTTTTTCTTCTTCTTTTTTTTTATTAAATCATAGCTGTGTACGTTGATATGATCATGGGGCATCATACACTAGCTTCACAGACCGTTTGACACATTTTCATCACACTGGTTAACATAGCCTTCCTGGTGTTTTTTTAGTCATTGTGCTAAGACATTTACATTCTACATTCACCAAGTTTCACATATACCCCTGTAAGATGCACCACAGGTGTAACCCCACCTATCCCCCTCCCTCGACCCACTTCCCCCTCCCTCCCCTCCCCTTCCCCCTTGGAAGACTATCTAGATTTTCATTTAGATAGCACTCAAAATGATTATGCGCTAATTTTTTTTTTTTTTTGGCTGGGGCTGGTTTTGAACCCACCACCTCTGGTGCATGGGGCTGGCTCCCTACTCCTTTGAGCCACAGGTGCCACCCAATATTTAACCAGCTCTGTTTTGGACACAGAATGGAAACCTGAAGAAGGAAAAATGAAGAAAGTTTATAGATAATGGGTTAAATTTTTGTTATTACAATAGTAAATTTAGTCTTATTTCAGAATGATAATCATTATGTATTTGTTACCATATCTGATGATTACTTCGTTAAAAGCAAAAGTGGTCATGTGATATAGTAAAGGAAAACTGCTGTTTTTAAACTCATGCCAAACAAATCATGTCTGTGCCATCCAGGGTTTATTGCTAATCTTTTACTGAGTACTTGGATTGGGATAAAGGGCTTGTACTATGTACTTTTAAATTAATGAATAAATAGAAAACATTAATAACAACAACAACAAAAACAGAAAACTATACATTTTTAGTTCAAGAGTCATTAGCTGAGGCTTTTTGCTGATGGGTGATGGAACCATTTGTCTTTTAGGCTTTTCCAAGCTTGTGGCAAAATAACACTGTTATCTACCAGTGGAAGAACATGGCTTTCATTGTTCTGCAAACAAGGGTGAAAGTCACTATATGAACCTAAAAGTCACTATATGAACCTAACACTTTACTACTCATGTGCTAATACAGTAAATGAGATATCCTTTTTTACCAGTGTATTTCTACATCATTTGTACATAAACAAGAGAGCCCATCCTGTTAAACCTGACTTTAGAATGATCTCCTGCTTCCATGCAGTTCCCAAAAGGATCAGGCCAAGCAAATGCAGAGGACAGGATTCTAGCCTGGACTCAGCCTGCTGGTTGTGACACTGTGTGCACAGTCAAGTAGAAAGGAAGTGGGAGCTCTGATTTCAGACTTTTGAGCTTCTGACACTTGGGTCTGTGGGCCCACTTCCTTTGGGTGAGTCAGAGGCTGCTTCATGTTCTCTTTGAACTCTGATCACCTGTCATAGCCCTGCCTAGTGTCTGTGTCCACTCAGCCATTTCCATCCCGAGACACTTGGGTGGCCTTACCCATCATGTCAGGTCTTTGTCTACTTTCTGTGATTACTTTTTGACTTTAGGTACACATTTGAAAAACACATGACACAGAAACACTTTTCATTTGCAGGTCTTTGTACCTCTGCTTCTGAATTGTGATTTGTGCCCCCTCCTCTCCGAACACTGGTGACTTACCCTTTGCTACCTGAAAGCTTAGCTCTATCTCTTTTGTTTTCCCTAAGTGTATTTGTCCTTTTCTTTTATAGATGAGCCTGAGAATTTCATACCCAAGAAAGGGTTGATTGTATGTTTTAGTGAGGGAGAAGGAGAGACTGGTTTTAGAGGGAAAGATGATGTGCTCAGTTTTGGTAGTGTTGAGTTTGAAGTTTGAAGGTCTTGAGAGATGTCCAAGTGGAGAAGGCTGGGACCTTCAGGACCTTCAGGACCTTGGACAGAGTCTTCCCACCCTTTAGGGTGAATGAGTTTAGAAGTTGAGAAGACTGGGCTGAGTACAAATGTCTTACCACAACAAGTAAGTAAGCGAGGAGATAGTTATATTAACTAGTTATTTGTAAGCATTCCACATTGTATATCAAATCAACACATTGTACTCTATAAATGCATTAATATACACAGTTTATATAAAGAAAAAAAAAAGAAAAATAAAAACTGGGCTGGCTGTAGATACCTGTTTAGGAATCATTAGGTTGTGGGGGTGACTGATAGGTGTGCATGGAATGCCTGGGTGAGGTCTTTTGTAATCCATGTGAGTTACAGGGTCCACTTTGATGCCTGGGAACAATGTACTCTGAAAACTCACTGCTGCTGTAAACCACGCCGTATGGCAAAGCTGCTTTTTTCTCATGATCTCAGACCCTGCAATTCCTCCATCTCTCTCCTCTCTTCCTTTTACACTGTCCCTTCTCTCTTCCTTTTTTCTCTCATCTTTTAATTCTTTGTCTACATGGTTCTCGTCATGCCCCATCATTCACACGTCTCCATTCATTACCTTGTTCACATACCTCATTCCTCCCAGGTTTCTGCTTATACCTCTGCATCTACTTTTACTTCTGAGGTGAGCCTCTTTCTGCCATCACTTCCCTTTGTGTTCTCTCTTCCACCTCTGTTTCTTTGTCAGTATTATCTGGATTGTTTTTGTCCGTTTTTTGGTCTGAGTTTATAATTTCAATCTTTGTTTTCATGTGTGCTTAATTTTGTTATCTACTCTCTTATTGTCTTTTCTTATTTTTTCCTCTTTCTCTTTTTTGAGACAGAGTTTCCAGGCTGGAGTGCAGTGGTGTGATTATAGCTCACTCCAGGCTCAAACTCCTGGATTGAAGCAAAACTTGTGCCTCAGCCTCCCAAACCTGCTGAGATTACAGGTTTGGAAACAATGTCTGTGTAATTAAAATAAATTATTTTGGGGTAGAGACGGGATTTCACCATGTCTCCCAGGGTGACATCCATATTTTGTTCACCTGTGTTCAGCTTCACTCACAGGTTACTTTTATCGTCACCAAACACCTACTCTTTTGACACTGACCACAGTTCCTGTGCCAGTTCCTCATGAGCTTTCTACATTGCAAGCCTGTGATCAGTCATTACTTTATTTTCATGTTTCTGGCTCAAATTCTGAGTGATACCTTGAAAATCATTGCTTTTCCTCCACAAAATTCCTTGACTACTGGTATATCTAGATCCTATTTCATGTACAAGTACTTGAACGTGAAATGTCAATTACTCTGACATCTCTTCCTTTGGTGACATCAGCCTGATTTTTTCCATTCTTCCTCCTTATATTATCCATTCAGTGTCTCCTCCATTCATTCAGAAGCCCAATTCTTCTTTCTGTTTGGCCTGGCTCAAACCTGCTGAAAGCAGACAGCATCGGTGTGCGTGGTGTCTGTGTATATTTGTGTCTGTAAATATTTCCATACAAGGTAAGAAGAGAAAGAAATTTTGCTCCATGCATATGGGAAAACATGAATTAATATCATGCTTGTCTTCTCCACCACAGGCCAACAGGCTGCATCTCTTCTGACTCTCTCTGTGTTCATTTGAAGGGTTTGGGATTCACAAGATGTTGAAGACAATCAGGAAGTGACAAACTATTGACAGTGACTAGGGAAGCAGAGAACACACCTCAGTGTGGTCATGCTGAAATGTTTTTAGGGCTCAGATAAGCTGAGAAAAAATACACCTTCTCCGATGACTACGCCTCAGATCCAACAGAGATGCTCTGGCTTTTCCTGTCTGGCCACTCCTCATTCTCTTCCTTCTTTCTCATTTTCTGCTCATTGTTCTGCCTTTAGGCATGTCTATCTGTATCTCTGTGATTTTGTGAGCTTCTCTCTCCCTGAATGTTCTTGTCTCTGTGTTGCTTTTTCTCTTTTCATCACGATGCTCCTAATCTCTGTTCCTCTTTATTTCTATGTTCATCCCCTTTGGCTCCATCTTCTAGGTATTTTATATACCACATAGCTGGCTTCATTCCTATTCTCTCTGTCTTTTTGAAATTTTTATATTTTCCTCTCCATCGATAAATATGGTTTTTTTAAATTAAATCATAGCTGTGTACATTGATGATAAATATGGTTGCGATATCTTCATTAATATTTAGGCCAACACACACACATATACCTGTATATGTATGTACATGCTGTTGTTAAACAAGCTTTCTTGTGTCAGGTATTGTCCCCTGTGAATACTCTGGGTTCCACATGTCACTTCTTTGGACTTTGATTCCCATGTCACAGCTCTAACCATCCTGTCTGTTAGGTACGACAGTTACCCACCAAGAGACACTGCGTTGCTAGTCCTTCTTGTTACCTTTGTTTTCTAACCCTCCTACCTTAGCATATCACTTTTCTCACCCCCAAACAGGGATTGAAAGACTTAGCCTACCTAAACTTAAGGATTTTGTGATGACAAAATGAGATCTTATTTGTCAAAGTACATTGAAATAACACATTTCTGGCAAAACTATAACAAATTCAAATATTTTAACCTGATTTTTTGTACCCTCACATTAACCTATAAAAAAAAAAAGACTATACTAAAGTTTGAGAGCAGTTGATCTGAAGTTTTTATTTCTATTTGTAAGCACATGGCAGGAGCAGTTTTCTTTTGAGGCTTGTACAATTAGAAAAGACATTAATGTCAACCAATATGTTGCTATAAAAATGTGAAATCTTAGTATCAGTAGGCATGACAGTATGTATTAAAATATACCATTGTTTTGCTATTGATTTCTTCTGCAACTGCAACATATATTTAGTCCCCGAGATGCATCCTGTTAAATATGAGTTCATAATTTCTGCCTTGATTCATTTTCTAAAATGCTGAAAAGGAATTCCCAAGATTAACTGGATACAAGATAGTCAAGTTACTCAGAATAAAATGCATGTGGAATCAGTAGATTTCAATTTAAATTCCTAACATCCTGAAGGCCAAGGCTTGACATCCGAGTCCTCTCCTGTAGCCCAGGGGTTTCAACTCTAATATCATACCTGGTGCAGTCTGGGGTCGTGAGCAAGTGGCTTCTTGGATGTCCTCTCCCTCGCTTGATTCTGCAGAGTCATAGTTACTGATCACTGCACAACAGAATAGGATTCTTAGAGGTCTCAGGTTGTGATCAAAGAAATTCCCCACTAAGACATCTTGGAAAACCCTTTAAATTCCATGAAAGTCCTGGGCTACACCCAGGCCAACCTGGTTTCTCTTCTAAGTTACCTACCTTATAGGTTAGTGATGCTCCATTCTTGTCTCCACAAACAATTCCCTGCCAAGAGGCAACTTTGCTCTCCTGCACTGCTCTCTGTTACTTCCTACCCCTTCTCCTTGACATTCCACATATCCCTCATCTCAGCCCCTCTTTTCCATGGAGAGAGACCTTGAAGATCTTGTGTGGAAGGTGGTGAGCCTCCTCTACCCCCACCTCCCTGGTGCCTCCCCGAACTGTTTACAAGGCTGAGAAATCATCTTTTTTTTGTGTTTAGCAGTAGACACATTTGAAGACTACTTTTTAGAGCAGTGTCTTTACACTAAGATAAAAGTTAGAGCATGCAACTGTCTACAGAATGAATCAAGTTTACATTTTACTTTGAAAGCTACAGTGAGCAATTACAATGAATGTATGACACATTGTTCTTAATGACATCAAGACGAGACAACATTTTTATTTGTTCTTAAGTCTTTTCCTAGTGTGTTTTCCCTAAAGTGGCATGTTTCTAATTATTCTCTGGATCTAGAAAGTAAAAAGGGGAAAAAAAATCACCAATTTGTACACTAATTTTCAACTCATGCTGCAAATGGGATTGTGATAATACACCATTTTAATAATTGTTTCTATCTCTCATTTTACAAAGGAAAAAACTCAGAATCCAGAACTTAAGTTTAGTCTTGTCTTTCCTTTAATTTCTCATGAGTCTTTATAGATGGTCTTAAACATTTATGTGATTTTTTTTTTTTTTTTTTTTTTTTTATTATGGCAAGAAGGGCCACAATGTCTATCCCACTTACCCTTCAAGGTTATTGTAAAGAAAAAGATACTATTTACAAAGGTCTTTTGAAAAATCATTCTATACGCCATGACTTGCTGAAGAATTCTGTCAAAAAGAATACTTCAGGTTTAAGAATACTTTATCTCAAGTCTTTATTTCTGCTAACATTGGATAGCTGGGTGAATTGTCTTTTGACACTATTCACAGCTTGTGCTCTGATGACATCATGATCTTCCAATAAAGGAATATTAGCTTTCTGTTCTCTAGAAAAAATCATTGTATAAATCTAGCATCTTATAGGCACAATAACTAGCACATTTTAAAAATGAACTCATTGGGCAGTGCCTGTGGCTCAAAGGAGTAGGGCGCTGGCCCCATAGTCCGGAGGTGGCAGGTACAAGCCCAGCCCCGGACAAAAACTGCAAAAAAGAAAAAAAAAAAAACAACTCATCACTTTGTTACCCAACTTCTACTATACAGTATAATCAATGTATGGTATATATATTGATTAATAAAATCTGTCAATTAAAAAACCTATACCCAAAATAAATTTATAACAGTTTTTTGTCTCCTTGAATTTCCCATGAGGGTCAAGTTAAATAAATGCAGAAAATGAGATTCTTGGATAAACTGGATCTATGGTACCAAATGGGCTCAGAATAAAACGCATCAGGAAATAGTAACTTCTAGTTCATATTCCCATAGCCCAAGCCTTGCTCTCCCAACCTTCCTTACCAGGTTTATTTTCTGTTGCTGAGTGCTTGTCCTCATCACTGGATTCTTCAGAGTCCTCACTGCTGATGTCTGTGCAAAGTAGCAAAACCCATTAAAAGTCTCAGGGTGTGACAAAGTTGTCCACACAGCAGGAAATCCCACAATAAGAGCACTAGAGCTGGGCATAGAGGCTCACGTCTGGGCCTGTTTGGGAGGCCCAGCCAGGAAGATTCCTTGAGGACAGGAGTGGGTCAGCCTGGGCAAACTGGGGTATCCCTGTCTCTACAAAAATTTATAAACTTAGGCAAGCATGGCAACTAAGGCCTTAGTCCCAGCTATTCCAGAGGGTGGAGGTGGGAGAATGGTCTGAGCCCAGTAGTTTGAGGTTACAGTGAGCGACAATCAAGGCCCTGAATTCTAGAACAAGACCTTTCCTTGAACAAGCAAACAAACAAACAAACCAATTGCACCAGGAAGACCTGGGAAGCTGAGTAACTCAATGTCCAGGTTTAGTTCCTGAATGAATGATCTGCCTATATCCCCTGCTTCTAGTAGTGGTATTAATATCTCTTTATACCCTCCTTGTCTTGACAGGTTACTTTCTCCATCTCCTCTTGTGAATGTCTTGGATCCAGAGTTTTTGTTTTTGCTTTTCTTTAACTTGCTCCCTATGCCTTCTTCTCTTCCTTAAGAAATAGTCTCTCTGCCATCAATACTTACCACCTCCATTTCTGTCTTTTTTCCCCTCCAATTCCTAATGACTTCCTCTGTGAATTTGAGGGCTCACTGAGGTGTTGGCTCCCTTCTCTTCCTGCTTCCATCCCAGGCCACCTGAATTCCCTCAGTGGGCCCTGATGAAGAGCCCAGCTCCTTAGCTGGTAGCCTGAGATTCATAGCCACAAATTCATCCAGTCAGACTTACCTATTATGTCAGACTCTTGTTTATGGTTAGTTCTTGCTTGGGCTTGTTGCTCAACATGTGAGTTAAAAAATGTGTTTTCCTTCTTTATATCCACCAGACTCACAACACAGGGCTTAATTTGGATTTCTTGGCTGGATAGCTCTGCTCCTGGGCCAAATTGTGAGAAACAAGACATTTTATTTATCTTTACAGTGGACACTTCACTGCCATCAATAACTCCCTCCCTCAGTCTCACTGCTGGGGAGAAACTTTCACACATGCTCTCAATTTTATTTTTCTGTCGCTTGACTCTATATTTCCGTTGTGCTTCTCATGAGTCTGTTTTCTAATTTAACCTTTTCCTTTGCTTACTGTTCACCTGGGGCTTATTTTTTTTTTGTCTTTTTTTTACATGTAAAAATAATATTTCTTGAAGCCATGAGTTTGAGATCAATCTGAACAACATAGTGTGACCCCCATTTGTACAAAACCTAAGAGGAATTAGCGAGGTGTGGTGACTCATGCCTGTAGTACCAGATACTCAGGTGGCCCAGGTGGGAGGGTCACTTGAGCCCAAGGATTCAAGGCTTCACTGAGTATAATTAGGTCACTGCACTCCAGCCTGGGTGACAGAGCAAGACCTTGTCTCAAATAAATAAATAAATAAATAAGTAAATAAAGCAAAAACTTTAATACATAATAACATACACAGATAAAAGTGGGTTTTGAATGATCACAAAGTAAGCATACGGCTTTGGTGAAGAAACAAGATTACCACAACCCATTAAAGGCTCCTAGTGACACCTCCCACTAACAGCCCTGTTAGTGTTCTTAAGGTCAACCACCATCTTGGCTTCCAAACCAAGATTAATTTGGCTGTCATGTGAGTTCTATAAATGGAATCATGATCTCTTCTCTTTCTTTCTATTTCCCTGCTCCTCTCTCTATATATACATCTATAATTAGATTTTTATACAAAAGGAGCCTGCAAATGTAAACACATTATAAGAAAGGAGAAAACTGTGTAAAAATTATATTAATAATATTTGTTGTTCTGTATATTGTATCTTCTATAATTGCACAAGTCAAGAGGACTTGATTATTTCAATTTTAATACAGATTTTTCCTTTCTTAAAATACATATACATTTCTTGGCACCCTCTGGTGTATATACATACCTACCCCCCATTGGGGGGATTTTGTATGCGTTTGTCTTTTAATTTATATATACATTTTATTCAATATGCTTGTAGAAGTCATCTAAATCCATTTTCTATAATTATTTTTACTTGTATAGTATGCCATTAGAGAATTAAACCATGAATTAATCATCATTTTTGCTGTTTCAGGTATTTGGCTTTTGGAATAATGCTGATATGGCCATGGTTTTATATGTGTTTTGATAAATGTAATACACATTTCTGTTGGTTTCTTCTGAGGAGTTTAACTGCTGCACTCTGGAGCATGTATATTTTTGAGTTTGGAAGACCACCCCAAACTGTATCTGAAATGCCCATGTAAAGGCAGAAATATAAGAAAAAGAAGTTAACAAATGCAAGTAACTAACATGAGTCTGGTATGGTGAGAACGTGGCATGAGAGAGTAACAGGCAATTGACAGGGAATGTGAGGCTGCATGGTTGGCATCCTTCAACTTGCACACAGAACAGGGTTGACCTAAAGCTGAGGTCCACAAGAAGGCATTGGGTTTAAATAAGAAAGCTATATGTTTTCCTGTTTTTAAATGTTTGTAGAAGGTTTATTTGTAAAAGCCCCCCAATTTAAACACTGCAAATGTCCATCAATAAGGGAATGGATAAATAGCATGAAAGAAGGGTACTCATCAATAAAAGAAATGAATTATAGTTTTACACAGCATGGCTGAGTGTCAGCTAATTATGCTGAGTGAAAAATGCCAGATTCTCATCCCTAAAAAGAGAACATACTATATAATTCCATTTATATAACATTCAGAAATGTAAACTGATAAATAGTGTCAGGAAGCTGAACAGTGATGACCTGTGGGGCAGAGTTCAGGAAGGAATAGGAGTGAGAGACATGAAAATCATTGGAGGAAAGATTATTGTGAATGCTATGATCCTTTCTGGGATGCATACACATGTCAAAACTTATCACAATGCATCCTTTAAGTAAGTAAAGTTTATTTTATTATTTTATTCCCCAGAATATTATAGGGGTACACACACTTTGGACAAATAATTGGCTTTTTTACATTTTAGGTTGAAGTGACAAGTGTGCCCTTCACTCAGAAAGTGTGCATTGTACCTACTAGGTGTGAATTTACCCATCCTCCCCACATATATGCCAACAAGAGTCAAGTTGAGAATCAAGTCAAAGGTGCAATACCTTTCTCTATAGCTACAAAGAAAATAAAATCCTAGGAATATATGTTACCAAGGAGAAAGATTTCTATAAAGAAAAACATAAGCCACTGAGGAAAGAAATCATGAAGCATGGAAAATATACCATGCTCCTGGATTGGCAGAACCAACATTGTTAAAATGTCTATACTACCCAAAGTGACTTATAGATTCAACACCATCCCCATTAAAATACCATCATAATTTTTCACATATCTAGAAAAAATACTACTATTTTGTATGGAACCCAGAAAAGACCCAGAATAGCCAATGCAACTTTAAGTAATAAGAAAGAACAAATTGGGAAGCATCACTTTACCAGACTTCAAGCTCTCCCACAAGGCTATGATAATCAAAATAGCATGTACTGACACAAAAACAGAGACATAGACTTATGGAATTGAATAGAGAACCCAAATATGAAACCATTCTCATATTCTCATAGTGTCTTTGACAAGGCAGATAAATATACAAACTGGGGAAAAGAATTCCCATTTAATAAGTGGTGCTGGGAAAACTGGAGAATGACATGTAAAAGACTGAAACAGGATCCACACCTCTCACCACTCATAAAAATTAATTCATGATCAATAAAAGATTTAAACCTAAGGCACAAAACCATTATAATTATAGAAGAAAATGTTGGAAAAACTCTTATAGATATTGGTCTAGGCAAAGAATTTATGAAGAAGACACTAAAGCAATCACAGCAACAACAAAATAAGCAAATGGGACTGGTAAAATGAATAAGGTTTTGCACTGCCTAGGACACAATTAATAGGGCAAATAGACAACCTACAGAATGGGAGAAAATAACTGCATGGTATACATTAATAAAAGGCTGATAACTAGAATGATAACTTTTCAAATGAAGGTAGACTAATGACCAAGAAACATATGAAAAAATGCTCAATGTCTCTAATCGTCATGGAAATGCAAATCAAACCCACAACAAGATATGTTTTAACTTCAGGGAGAATGATTCATACCAAAAAGTCTCAAAGCAACAGAAGCTGGCATGGATGTGGAGAGAAAGGAAAATGTATCCACTGTTGGTAGGACTTCAAACTAGTATGACATCTATGGCAAATAGTATGGAGATATCTCAAAGAATTAAAAGTAGGCTACCATTTAATACAGCAATCCCAATACTAGGTGTTTACCTAGAGGAAAAGGACACGTTAAATCTAAAAGACATCAGCACTGCAATGTTTACAGCAGCACAGTTCACAGTTGCAAAGATGTGGAAACAACCCAAATGCCCATCAATACATGACTGGATTCATAAAATGTGGTATATGTGTACCATGGAGTGCTACTCAGTCGTAAACAATGATCATCTAGTATCTTATGTAACAACCTAGATGGAATTAGAGACCATTATTCTAAGTCAGAGTGTTTTTCAACCTTCCTAATGCCGTGACCCTTTAATACAGTTCCTGTGGGTTCGTCCCATAGGTTGAGAACCACTGTTCTAAGTGAAGTAGTATAAGAATGGAAAAACAAACACCAGATGTACTCAATATTAAATTGGAAATAGTCCATCAGTACTTGTTGTCCACACATGCAAGTAAAAAACAACCATTTCCATTTTCAATAGATCCATTCAGAAGAAGTACAGAGAACAGACTTGAGGGGAGCAAGATGGAAGGACAAGGTAACTTTTCCTCTGGTTGTAGTGAGAGTGATAGAGATCTGGATTAGGGTGATCATGGTGTGGATGGAGAGAAATGAACAGGCTGGAGATATTTTAAATTTGGAATTAATAGACAACAAATAAAGTGATGATTGTTTTTATCCAATTAAGTTTTGAGATGGTTTGTTACATGACACAGCAATAGATAACTGACACAGCCTCCAAAGAGAGATGTCCTTCTGATCTTTGAATAAAAGTTGCCAGGCACTTGGAGAAATCAGCCTAGAGGACATGTCTAAGCTGGAGAATTTCATTCATTGTTCATTTGTTTACTTTTCTCTAACTCATTCTCTGTATAGTTCTCTTTGAGCCTTCCCCATTTTCCTTATTTCTTGGCATTCCTTTCCCTCTAAGTCTCTTTCTACTCAGACCCTTTTCTCCTACACTTTTTTTCCCCTACACTTTTTTTCCCCTAAATTTCTGATGAAACTCATGGTCATAACTAGGGTGAGGTAAAGGTGGTGTCTTGGAAAGCCCTACAATTTCAGGACATGCTCAGCCTCAGGTGCTGAGCATTAGATGCTTCCTGCATGCTGTGCCCTGGGGCCCTTCATGCCTCATCTACTGTCAGCCTTCTTGTTCTCTACCTGAGGTTTCAGCTGTTCTAACCCTGTTATGTTTCCTACCTGCTGCTAGTCTTTGTTTCTTAATATTTTTTGAGACAGGGTCTTACTCTGTCTTCCAGGATAGAGTGCAGTGGCATCATCATAGCTCATTGCAACCTCAAACTCCTGGACTCAAATGATCCTCCTGCCTCAGGCTCCCAAATCACTGGTGCATACTACTGCACCATGCTAGTTTTTCTTTGTTTTTTGTAAAGATGGAATTTTGCTCTTGTTCAGTCTGGTCTCAAACTCTTCGCCTCAAACAATCCTCCTTGGCCTTGGTCTACCAGAGTGCTAGGATTATAGGCATGGGCCACAATACCCAGCCTGCTTCTTAATTATTAATGTGACTTGTGCATGTATCTCCTATATCACTTTTTCTGTCTTTATTTTACTCATCTCAGACATTTTAGTCATTACTAAAGCTCCCCCTCAGGGTCATAATCTACCACATCAGGATCATTCACCTTGCATTTCCTTCCGTAAGACCCTTCACTGAGGCTTCCTTCCTTGAAAACTGAAATTAAGTGGCATCATGTATATTTCCACGATTTTATTGTGCTATAACTTTTGAAAAGTAACTTGAGGGTGGGGCCTGTGGCTCAGTGAGTAGGGCACTGGCCCCATATACCAAGGGTGGTGGGTTCAAACCCAGCCCCGGCCAAACTGCAACAAAAAAAAAATGGCTGGGTGGTGTAGCAGGCACCTGATGTCCCAGCTACTCGGGAGGCTGAGAAAAGAGAATTGCCTAAGCCCAAGAGCTGGAGGTTGCTCTGAGCTGTGATGCCGTGGCACTGTATCAAGGGTGACAAAGTGAGACTCTACCTTTAAAAAAAAAAAAGAAAAAAAATGTAACCTGAAATTTATTTGTATTCACCAACCTGTCAATATGGCAATGTTTAGATTCCATGTCAATTTCTTTAATACTACATATCTGTCTCATTTATGTACAGTTGACCTTCGATCAACAGGTTTGAATTTTGCAACATGGTTTGAATGACACATGAGTCTGAGCTAGACAGGTCCACTTATGCAGATTTATTTTCTTTCATCTCTGCTACCTTTGAGAAATAAGACCAAACCTTGCCCTTCCTCCTCCTCCTCCTCAGCCTTTACGACATGAAGATGATGAGGATGATGATTTACTTTTTCTTGATAAATATTTTCTCTTCCTTATGATTTTCTTAATAACATTTTTTAAAATAGAGAGCTTACTTTATTATAAAAAAACAGTACATGATAGCATAATAAATGACATATGTGTTAATTGAATGTTTATAGTATCAGTAAGACTTCTAGTCAACAGTAGTTGACTTAGAATAGTTTAACTTTTGGGGGAGATAAAGTTGTGTGAAAAGTTTGGACTATACAGGGGCTGGTACTTCTAGCCTGCACATAGTACTAGGGTCAACTATACTTTGTTATTTAGTGTTCTCTAGTTGACACTTCTTTGTGTTATCTCTTCTTCCATTCCCTACACAGGCACCCCCAATTAAAAAAAAAAAAAAAACAGCTCTCTTTCTCTCATGCACATCTCACACCTGTTAAAAGCATCCAGACGCTTGCACAAGGGCTATGTGCCTTGGGTGGGGATAGACAGTTTGTGTGAGAATATAAAAGGAAGTTTTTACTCTTATAGGAAAACCAAGATAAAACTAGAAAACTAGAAGCAGAGCTAGATGGTAAGACACTTCAGCACTTGTCTGCAGAAACAGTAATGTAAGCAACTTTCATATGCGAAAATAACTTCACAAGAACTGATGAAATCAGGTGAGCTATTATAGCCTGTATGTATAGCACACGAAAAACAAATAACATCATGAAAAGTATAGGAGGTACAGTTTTACATATCTTTGTTAACTCTCCCCCATGCTTAGGCAGCACAGGGTGGAGACAGATACCATATGCTTGGAGAAAGGAGAAGGAAAGGAGCACCAGGCTTCTCCTTGGTCCCAAACACCAGGCCCTCCTTCAGTAAAACCCAGTGCCAGGAAGTACCCCAAGATCTCAAACCTCAGGGCAATCTGAACCTCCAAGCCCAACCTGAATCTTGCAGCTCCAGGTCAGACCTGCAGATTTAGTCTTCAGCCTGCCCAGCATCAGTCTGGCCTTAGTGGTCCAGGCACTACACTGGATTCAGTGCCAGGGAAGACCTCATAACATTGGGCTTCAGACTCATCCCCGAATCAGGCTGACCCCAGCAGAGCTGGGCTTTAAGTTCACTTCCGTGTCTGAAGAGAACTAGGCTTCAAGTTTACTCCCGTGCCTAAAGAGCCTGCACCAGTTCTGTAGACCTGCAGACTCTGGTTCAGGTCTCACCCCAGCAAGGCCTACCCATTTGTTATCCTAGACACCAGTCGATATATCCTGTCTGAGGAATCCTGTAGGAAGTCTGCTCATGGATCATGCTAGATATAGCCTTCCCAAAATCTCTACATAAAGTGAGAGGCTTTTCCAGGTAAAGTTATTCTGCAAGGACTGAAATTAGTCACTACGTCCTCAAATGCAGAGACATAAATATTAGAAACAAGAAACACGAACAACCAAAGAGATGTAATACCATCAAAATAACACAATAATCTCTTGGTAGTTGACCCCAAAGCGGTAAAAATAAAAAACTGTCTCACAAAGAATTCAAAGTAACTGTTTTAAGGAATCCCAGCAAACATCAAGAAAATATGAAGAAACAATTCACTGAAATCAGGATGAAAATAAATGACCAAAATTAGAAATTTAATGGAGATGTTGAAATTATAAAAATGGCTTTGGCTTTATTGGTCTTACTTTAGAGTCAAAATACAGAGTACTTGAATAGTAATTGGGGTGTATAAATAACTTTTACCTCAGGTATAAAGGATATAAAAATACTAAAAGACATAATAATTTGTCAAGGGATACATGATGCAAAAAGATGTAAATTGGAACACCAGAAATTTAAAATGAGGGGTTAAAATGAAAGTTCCGAATGTTGTATGTGATCAATTAAGTTGTTGCCAGCTTAAAATAGCCTTTTATAACTATAAAATGTCTTTTATAAGTGTCTTGCTAGCCACAGATAAATCTATAGTAAATATATAAAAGATAAAAAGAAATCAATGCTTAACATTGAAGAAAAATCACCTAATTGTGAAAGAAGACAGAAGGAGAGGGAGAAAGGAATAAAGGATCTACAAAACAACCAGGAAACAAAAAATTAGAGGAACCACCACATCTTAACTTAGTCAATAATGCATTTAATACCTTGATAAACCCATCATAAAGTTGAAAATCATAAATCAAACTATCCTAAGTCAGAGACTCCCTGCAGATTGAGGAGATGCATGCACCCCTATGTTCATTGCAGTGTTATTCACAATAGCCAATACTTGGAATCAACTTTAGCATCTGCCAGTCGAGGAACTGACAAAGGAATGTGATACATATATGCACATGAAATATATTCAGCCTTAAAAAACAAGGAAATCCTGTCATTGGTAACAACATGGATAAACCTGGAAGACATTGTGTTAAGTGAAATAAGCCAAACACAGAGAGACGACAAACACTGCACATCTCAGTCGTACACAGGGTGTAAAAAAGTTGAATTCACAGAAGTAGAGAGTACATGGTGGTGAGGGTGGTAAGAGGTGGAGGTTTGGTGGAGAAAGGAGTGAGGGGGGATGTTTGTCCAAGGATACAAAGTTTCAGCCAGACAGGAAGAGTAAGTGCAAGAGATCTGTTCTACAACATGGTGAGAAGAGTTAATGACTTACTGTATTCTTGAAAATTACTAAGAGATTAGGCTGTTTTCTCACCACAAAAATGACAAGTATGTGATGTAATGTATTTGTTAATTAGCTCAATTTAGACTTTTCACAATGTATACATATTTAAAAACAACATCATTCATGATAAACACATACAATTTTTTGTTAATATAAGTAATGGTTAATATGGTAAAAAATAAAGAAACAACAAAAAATATAGAGCATTTGGAAAAAAAGAAAATATGTAAGGTAAGTCATAATTACTTTGTTCATCACAGAGCACTGGTCTGGGTGTCTCCTTTTCTGCATCTCCATTATTCACTACTGGCTCCCAGGACTCTGAAGATAACAGAGAACACAGCTGAGGTCCAATGGTGCCTCGTTCTGTCCTATGTCCACTTTGTTATGTCTCCCCCTGCCTCTCTTGCCTTCTCAAGTTTCTGCTTATTAGCCCTGCCTGCATATGCTGCTGCCTCCACCCTGTGAAGGTGTCTGTGCCTCCTTGAGCCCATGGTCACTCTCTCTAACTACTTCTTATGCTTTTTGTTTCTATTTCTCGTCCCTTGTTTCTATTTCTCTTCCCATCTTTGATAAATATTTTCCTAAATCATGCATTAGTCCATTCCTCTGTCCTCAGCCAGGGACTCCTGGCCCCTCCACACTGATGCAAACCCCGTCAGTCAGACTTACCTGCTAGCTTAGGCTCTTGGGCACGTTGCTGATCTGCTTCTTGGCATCCTAATGCATCATTTTCGTCTCTGGTTTCATCTTTTCTTCTCCTTTTCACCTGCTCTATTTCCCAGAATTGCTCTGAGAGCCCATCTTCAGGTGGGGTTGTACCTAAACCATGTTTTGATTCATAGATATTTTATTTGCCCTCTGCTGCTCATCACTCCCCGTCTCCTCCAACTACCACAGCCTGGGCCACCACTGGATGGAGGTCAGAGCACTGAGGCAGTAGCCA